>UXGD01000173.1:0-84120 GCA_900474315.1 Torymus auratus | reverse complement strand
ACTATCATCAGTTAATGTGTGCCAAACTAATCGTTTATATATTTCAATAGATTTACACCTGCATATTTTCTCAGTTAGATAATAAGCAACGATGTTTATTTTTTAACCAGCTATAGCAACCTTTATAAATTAATAAAAATTATTCTAGTTTTAAGATACAAATCGAAATTCTACGTTCCCAAAATTAACTATACCCCTTGTCTCTCTGCTTACAGAAAGCCAGACTGGCGCGAATAAGGATCGCGAAGGCGTCGAGCGGCGCAGCGTTCGTGAGCAAGAAGAAGGCCGCGGAGGCTCGTCTGGCCGCCCAGGAGAGCGGCCTGGACCTCGACGAGAACTACAGACAGGAGGACATCTTCGAGCTGCAGCATCATCACTTGCTGCGATGCCTCGAGAAGACAACGGTGAGCCCGAGCCCACGTGCTCTGTCCTTACTTTTCTTACACTTTCATTTACAAGCTGTGGTGCTGGAATACAAATATTTCGATTACGCAATATCTCTGTCTAATGATTATAGAAAAGCACAGGGGAATTTCCAAAAGAAACTGGGATAATAATAGCGACAGTAGTACATGGTATCTCATTAAGTATCTCCGACGTAATTAAGCGCGTTCCACTTGTACCCGTTATACTTGGCTGCGCATAGCATGATTTATACAATGCGAATGCAGTCGGGTATTAGCGAAACATTTCGTTACCTAAAAGACCAATTTAGAGATTAAGCGCAGCGACTATTCCTCCCACGAAACAGTTCGCAGGCTATAACCATCTTCTCTTCTCACACACACACACACACACACACACCCTTTCAACTTTTCCAATCACAGGGCGATTACCTCCTCCTCCTTCGAATCGATATCACTACCCTATACTCTGCAACCTCGGCGCGTCCAAAACAAACTCCTTATTAAACGGAAACCCGATACGCCCCCTCCCTTTTTGAGAGTTCCGCGCGCGCCTCATTACGGACTCTCGATCGGCGCGGATTCACCGGCCCGGATAATGGGGACATTATTATATTAGTTCCTGGCGCGCGCTCGGGCAAGGTTCTCCTCCATTGTCGTCGGCAGGAGACGATGCGCGTCGACCCGGCTTTTACGAGATCGTAAAGTCAGGAGCGCGCGTGCTGCTGCTCCTACTGGATGCTGGAATTGGGCGATGCTCGAGGGGGATGTTTTGGAGTGGAGGCGGGATGAGTTTGATACTCTCAGTGAAATAGTGGTACTTGAGATTGTTTTTATTTTTGGAAAAGAGTTCATTTTTTAAGTTTTGGTTGTGATAGAGGGTAGGTGTGGTTTATTTTAAAAGCAGTATTATTCTGGAATGTCGTTCTTCTAGTTATTCATGATGATATTTTGGTGAAGCAATGTGTCGTAAGATGTCGCATAAATTTGTATATAGGTGAAGAGCAATCCATTTACCCTATTGTAAATAAAGTAAAGAAACGTTATTAATCCCATATCTTAAAAAAAACTGATCATAATTTCCTCATAACAATCAACCCCATAATCATACCCAATCATCACCCGCTCAAAATTCAACTTCTCCGAACCTTATAAAAACGCTTGCACCCTCGCTCTCGAGCGCGCAGTCGATGACCCAAAAATCCTCTCAAGTCTCTTCACCCTAATAGAGTTGCATCTCGTTACGAGAAGGCGGAGCTCTCTCCCACTCTCTCCCTCCTCGACCCGTCGAGGATTCCGCTGACGCGGGCTCGTCACTCGGAGGCGAGGGCCGCGCGTAATTGCAAAAACTTTTCGCATCGTGAAGTAAGTTTTCCGCGCGCGCGTTGGCCAGGACTCTCCGGAGCCATTTATCACCTCCGCAGCGCTTTTCTTTCGCTCGCGCCTTTCTTTAGGCGGAATTTCTGGGTCTCATTGTCGTTAGTGGAAGTGTGTATGTATGGGCTGGGCGGGAACGTTAATGATAGGTGAGAGAGAGAAGTAGTTAATCGGTTGGGATGAAATACTTTTATGGTATTGCTTGCTAGTTTGATAGGTTTGTGATGGACGAATGGACGATCTATGGCCAAGGTTACCATTTTTGTAAAAAGAACTAGAAGAGATGTAAGGTTCTAGCGAAATTGCACCTCCTTTTGATCGATGAATGGTCTTGGCGGTAATTTTTGTATCTGATCCAAACAGATATGGAAAGGTAAAACGAACGACTACCCTTCACAATATGGGGACGAAGGACGATTCTTTACAATATGTGAATGAAGCCCACAAAAGCTTTCCATTTATAAACAAAGCTCTTCTAAAGCGATGGTTCTGCTTATTTTATATTTTGTAACGAAAACTGTAAAAATGTACCGCAAAGGAAAACAGATAACTCTTCAAAAATTTAACGCCGCTTAGTACTATGTCACTTTTCATAAGATTCTTTACTTCAAGGGGTAAAAACTTCATCCCTTTACTTATACATTTTCCCGAGGGTTTCAAAGGCTGAATTTTTTTTTTAAATTCTTGTTTCTTGGAGAACTTTTATCGGGGAATCGCAAATGAAACACTACTTTATGATATCTATTATTCCAAGAAACGAGAATATATCAAGAGACAAAATTAGGGGTGTACGAGTACTCGAAGATTCGAAATATTAGCTCTAAAAACTTGACTCGGCGAACTCGAGTCGAATCTGTTACTCGATATATTGAACTACTCGAACTATGATTGGATAGTTCGAAGTTATTGAATAGTTCGAACATCGATCCAGTAATTTGAAATGATCGAGTACTTCGAAATGATCGAGTTTTTCGAAATAATGGAGTAGTTCGAAATGATCAAGTAGTTCGAAATAATCGGGTAGTTCGAATTTTAATCGAGTAGTTTGACTTAGTTCGAGTCGTTCGCTTTATTCGAGTAGTTCGACTTTATTCGAGTAGTTCGATTTCATTCGAGTAGTTCGACTTTATTCGAGTAGTTCGATTTTATTCGAGTAGTTCGCCTTTATTCGAGTAGTTCGACTTCATCAGAGTAGCTCAGCTTCATTCGAGTAGTTTGACTTAATTCGAGTAGTTTGACTTAATTCAAGTAGTTTTACCGGACTCGAGTAGTTCAAAGTACCGAGTACTCGACTCGAGTTTGAAGAAAAAGTTCGATACAGTTCAAACACACCGAGCCGAATACTCGTGCACCCCTAGACAAAATGTTTCTTCTACAATAAAAGCCATCCAGCAAACAATTCCACAACAACCAATTCCATCCCCAACTCTAACGAAAAAACTCCACATTCCACTATCTCGAACTCCGCCAGTAAATCCTCCTCACCGACAACCATCATGCCCCATGTCTCGCTCTCCTGCGTCTGCGGCGCGACGCGTGTGTACACCGCGTGTGTTTGCCCCCCGCGCACCGCACACACATGCCCGCGTCTAAATTTAGCCTCCGCGGAGGCTTCTGGAGGACGCTCGCGCGCACAGGTGAGCGCGTGTGTGTTGCCTCGGCGGTATTTGCTCGGCGGGCGCGTTTGTACACCGCGGCGCTGTTTGTACGCCATGTGCGCAAGCGCAGGTGACGAGAAGAGAGAGGGAGAGATTTCTTCTCGCAACGGAGATGACGCTAGGGGGTTAATCTTGCGGTGGTGTACATGGTTCAAAGGATGTTCGGGTTGAGGATGCTATCTGGTGTAACGAAAAAATATACAGTTTTTACCGGCTGTAGTTTGTGAGGATTCGAGAAGATAGAGTACATTTGTGACAAAATCTTTAATTACCGTGGGTATACTGATATCTGAACAACTTCATGTGTTACGATTTTTTATTAATCAAGACGAAATGCTCTTCCAAGGAGAAGCGAAACTGCTTGTAGTGGTTAACGCACGTGCGTTACCGCTTAGCGGTCAGCCTAAAACAAAAGTTACTTTCGAATTACTATACGGCTCTGAGGTTACCACTGGTGAAAATTCACTAGAGAATTACCTTCCGACTAGTGTAACACGCGAAACTTTTCGAGGGAGGTATAATTCACGATCGAATATCTGACACTTTTCGTGCCCTCTTTGTTCCAGCCCTTCACACGTGGAGCGCACGCGGGAGAATTCTCGCGTCGAACCGTGAATATTAAAGTTCTCATCTCCTCTCAGCCTCAGCACTTAATCACCCTTCATATGCGAAAAAAGCTTAATCCGGCCGCAGTCGCTGCAGACATCAGCTAGACGCTCGGCGGCGATGATCACACGCGTCAGCGAAAAAAGAAATTTACCGCGGGCCACGCCGAAAATTTTTCCACACCGCCGCGACGCTTCGTTATTAATGCGATAGGGGGCGCAATGACGTCAGAGCGGGCGCTGACAGTGTTGTCCAGGGGAATTTCAATGGCCGCGTGGTGCACTTATTTATTTGTGACTCGACAGCTGTCTGCGGGAGCGCGGAAAGCGCGTAAAAGTTTTAGTATTGCGGTGTATCGGCGATTTCGTTGCTGGCGTTCCCTGGCGTAGATTTTAGCGTACCCGCGTAATAATGTCGAGTATCGTTGAATATAATGTTGAATATTTTTACTGTCTGACTTTAGAAGATGCTATGAAGAAGTTTTCTCTTTAAGCAATTGAATTATTTACCATCATCGGTTCGGGCGGATTAATTATTCCGCTTACCAGAGCAGTAGCATCCGAGTCAATTAAAATTCTAAATGAGATTGGCGTTCATTAGAGGACGGCGATGTTATTTCAACGTTTCGGGGTATGCACATATACACTGAGAGAGTGAGCTCTTTCCATTACTGGCGTGAATCGACTTTTTTTGCTAATGAAAATTGTTAGGTTTTTAGTCGACGAATGTTTAACAAAATAAAGTGGGTAACGGTGTTAGTATTCAGAGACACGTATGATTTCTATCTTTTTTTTAGTAAAGTATGTAATATAGCTCATGGTACAAATTTCAGTTGTTCCGGTATAATACAAAGTATTACATTTCATCCTTGCAGGTTTAAGTAGTAACGGCAAACACTAGTCAGACCACTCGAATGTCCCACCTGTATCCAACCATTCAACGTAATAAATACCCGATTTTCCTACCTTCAAGTAGTAAAATTAAAACCTGCTTAGACGAAAACCTTCTTCATCTCCCCTACATCAACACTGCATCAAGATTTTCTCCTCAGCGTATCTTCGTTCCCACTCAGCACCAGCACGCTCCCCTCCACCTATATATACCTTCCGAAAAATTCATTTCCCCGGAAGACTATTTCTCGAACAAGCCTACGCTCCCTCCTCCCTCCCTCGGCTAAAATCGATTCGCCTCTCCTCACGCGCACGCACACAATCGCTCTCCCTCCGGCTGTGTCTCTCGCGCTATCACAGGAAGCCGGCGCGGCCCGCCTATCTGGGTTAAGTGTGTCGAACGCGCGGAGACGTCGGCGCGAGATAGCGCGCGCGCGGAACAATGAGATCGACCGGCGCGTCCCGCGCCAAAGTTGCCGCGCTGAAGGGCCGTGGATGCGAGCCGATTTTTGAGGCTTTTGATGACTGAAGGAGGAAGGGAAGGTGGGAGAGTGGATATGTAGAGCTTGGGTCGATGAGCTGTCGATGCCCTCCGTTACGAGACACGTGTGCGAAGGGTGGAGTTGGAGGAAGGAGGAGGAGTTGAAGGGAGGAAGTGTGAGGTGAATGGCTTTTGGTAGCATTCAGAGAAAAATTGGATGCTTGGAGAGGAAATTTCGAATTGCCTGCTCGATGGGAAGGTATAGTAAAAATGTCGATTAAGAGATAAGGTCTGACTAGACTCAGTGTCTAACTACTTCCAGAATTTTGTTTCGATTCGATAATTTTCCATAAAGTCATTTTCCTTATACTCTAATAGTACCATTGATCTTACAAAAACAAGATAAATAATCAATAAAATTTA
Source organism: Torymus auratus (assembly GCA_900474315.1). Taxonomy (NCBI): domain Eukaryota; kingdom Metazoa; phylum Arthropoda; class Insecta; order Hymenoptera; family Torymidae; genus Torymus; species Torymus auratus. The sequence goes on along the minus strand of UXGD01000173.1, from coordinate 78,281 downwards.
AATTTTGATATTATGTTTCCTCGTGTAAAATCGGTCATCACGTACACTTGGCTCTTTATTACAAAATCCTTCTCACCTAATTAAAATCTTTGGTTTGTCAACAACATTTTCATGAAATTAACTGTACTTAGAATTAGATCGCCATAAAGTAACTTCTACTCACACTACATCCAATAACTTCTAACCAAATCCTCACTGAATCCTCACGCGATTCTCAATCGTACTGAAAATGGCTTTAACCGCCGAAAAGACCTACATCTCACAAAAGGCCTACCCATTCCTGGAAAGAGATAGGCCGCAAAAACAGCAGCTCACTCGCTCGCTTACACGGGAGATCGGAATCGCTCGAAGGCTCGCTTTGTCCCGAACTTCGACCCGATACGCGCTTTTTCGCGGCGTATATACAACAGTCTTTGTCTCTCTCTCTCTTGCACGCGAGGCGTGGCTCTTTGTTCCCCGCGAATTTTTCGCCCTTTTTATCGCTAGCATTGTGTACTCGCGTGCGAGAGAGCACTGATTAATGAAACGCATCCCCGCGCATCTATGTATTCATATGTAGACAGAAACAAGTAACATACACACACGTAGCGAGTGTTTAATATATCCGAAAAACGTCGCGATAAATAACGCGGCTTACCCGTGCATACTGCATTCCATTTCTGCATCTCCATAACTCGCGGGAAAAGCTCGCCCCGAAGACGCTCGGAAGTAGCATTATTATATATATAGTGGTATCGTCCGTACGGTCGGACGTGAAATCTAATTTCTCACGTTTTCGCGTCCCCGCGTGTACTTCAACTTGGTCGAAACTGGATATCTCCGCCAGCGTATATTAAATTTGAGAATATGTGGTATCGATGTATATATACACACCGAAAGTAGGTCCGCGCGGTGATGAAAACTCGCTTTTTATGGACGGCGACTGCGGGTTGTTTTTCGATTCGAACTGCGGAGGTAAATAAGTTGACGAGTATAAGCGAGCGAGTGTTTCGCCGAAGAGCAGAGCACGTGGCGCGGCCTTGGGGTTTGCGCGCCTCGTAAATGAAAAATGCGTTTTCCTTTCTACACCAGATTGGGCGTCTCGCGATATATAATACGGACTGATTGCGCGTCTGTTGTAATGCGATAGAGCGAGAATTAATTCGGTTTCCTTCTTATTTCGTGCCCGGGAATGCGCAATTTCTTTAAAAAGCACTAAGTGTAATGCGAAGTGTTTCTTGCGATCTGCGACTACTTCATGTGGATAACGAATTAAGAGCTTTTTCATTCCTCCAAACACGTCAACAAACGACAAATAAAGAACACTGTACTTGCATGTATTCCCTGCTACAATTTTCCCTCCGAAAAGCGTCCAATTTTCCCCAATTCTTATTCTCCATCCCGGCATATAATCCGGCAGGAATGAAATACGAAGTGTGTGTATATGCAGCCACCGCGAATGTTGGAGGGAAAAGAAAAGACTCGGTGGCGCGCGAGGAATTTCGCCGAGTACAGCGGACTGACATTCCCGATAAATGCATAAAATAGCAGCTGCCGCCGCCGCCACCGAGTTTACGCAGTTATAGTGAAAAATCGCAATGCGAAATGTTGCCTATTACGAACTTTACATGTTTCTGATGTTTGACAATCTCTCCACGATGGATTCATGAGTGTGTCGCGAGTTTCGCGGTCCGATGAAGAAAGAGGATGAGACGAGTTAATTTTGGGTACGTCAAAGTGGCAAAACGATTTATGATAATCTAAAACGTGATTTACGGAATATAATAATTGGGGCAGCTGGATTCTTAGTAGCATTGTCTCCAAGTGCACATTTAACAATACCTATCGTTTATTACAATAGCATATCATTGCGCCGACCTAAACAATTTCAGATTCTAAAAGAAAGAAAAAAGAATTCAATCAGCGCATTCCTTCCACTCCGCCGACCCATCCATAAAAGCATAACCTCGCGCGAAACTTACACACACATCACGTACGCCCACGTATACATTTCGCATTTTATCAGCACCTCAGTCACTCTCTTACCGGGGCTATTTACGAGTCGACGCGGCTGTCAATTTATGCGCGGCGCGGGGGAGGCACCGCGCGACGAGGCAAAAATTTATGCCCGCGGATATGACTATTTATGGCGCGCTTAGGACGCCGCGAGTCATTACCGGCCGTAAATTTCCAGCCAACGACGACGACGACGAGGCTGTTTATGCGAGAGCGCGCGGAAATTCGACGATCCGAGTGAAAGGGACTTTGAAGGTGGAAATAAAGTGCGGGGTTGATGAAGTTTGGGGTGGCGCGGTGTCGAAGAGCTTGGTTATAAGTGACTAGAGTGAATGGTGGTGGCATATCGTGGAATGGCACTAATATTATTATTTCAAGGCTGGTGTTTAAACCCTTATTCATAACGAAATTCAGCTAAAAACCACCAAAAACTCATTTCACTAAATCATGCCGGGCCCCCGAAAATTCCTTCCATTAATTTAACACTCTCTCCACGCCAAAACACCCCAATGCCGCAGCGGTGAGGTTACGAAAAATCGATAAATTTTGGTCGCCGCTTCAGGAGAGTCACCTTGACAGCCGCAAGCGAAAACTGCGGCTGCAGTCCAGTCGTAACAGCAGCAGCAGCAGCTGCACTCACACATAGTTTAATCCGAATTCACTTTTGGCCTAGTTAAGGCCTAGAGCCGCACTCTGCCGGTTAAATTGGCAAAATGGGTTTTCGCTAATTGAAAGGCTCGTGCTAGTCTCTGGTTCAAACGATTCCGCGTTGCTCAGAATTCCCACGATGTTTATACAATATAATTACTACGCGGCCGGTGTGTCTGTGTATGTGTTTGACGAACTCTACTTTAATGAGGGGGTGAGCGTGACAGACACACACACATACACATGTACATACTTCTTTGCGGCTTTGTAGCGTCGAGATTGACGCATTTGCATAGCTTTTTCAGTGTCGTCGGTTCTGGCGAATGAGGGTGACACTCGATTTCTTGGGTGCCTATCCTTTGGGACTGTCAGTGAATTCTAAACTACAGACTGATGGATTGGTTAGATGTTTAGTTTGCATTTTCGAAATTCTCAGTGAAGATGAATTCCATTTGTTAGCTTATTGCCTTAAACAGGAAAGCCTTTTTTCTATCAATATTCTTCTATTATATATGAGATATTCTGACAACTTTTACCATTTATTAATTGTTATCGTAATAGAGAACAAAGAGGACCCAACAAACTCGAAAAATAACAGTAAAAAAAAACCACCTCAATTTCGAATCCACTATTTTCGTTTATATTCTTGTCAACTCCCAACTGTGGACGTCCATACCTCCCTATAAAATATTTCGCAACCATTAATATTCTGTAACCAATCTATCAAACCTGCACCCGATACACCACAAACCACGCGCACACCCTCAACAACTGAAAAAAATTCGTTCCTCCCCCCAAAATACATGTTCTAATTCCCTTTCATATTTCCAGCCTACACACCCACTCCACTCCACAAACACTCCCGAAACGGAACCTGCAGCGGCTAGATGATCCCACCTGCTAGCCCGCCTCGCGCTTTCCAGGCACGTTTCTGGGTTAACAATTTGTCAGGCTCGTGCGTGCCGATACCTACGTGACGATCAGTCGTAGCACAGTGGCAGCCCGCGAGATTTTTCGTCGGCGCTGCGTGAATTATAGCAGGATAGCGCGTAGCTGCCCCGCTGGTCGAAAGTTCCGGGGGAATTGATTTGGTTAATAATGCAGGCATGTGTGTGCAGCTGATAGCCCGCATTGCGGTTCTCTTCGCTGATCCTCAAAGAACAAACATATCTTATTCTTTCTGCCTCTTCCACACGTACATCTTCCTTTTCTCCTCCCACACGAAGAAGAAGCGCGCATATCTTTGTACACACCTCCGAGTAAGCATATATATATGCACACGCTCCGATACCTCGCGCATCTCCATGCTTAAACAAACGTGAGCTCGTGCCGTGTATATGTACGTATGCACATACATACATGTATATACACGTATATATATACGTACGCGAAAAGATAACCGCGCGAGAAAACCAGATCCGCAGAGCCGCCTTTCACTCGGCTGCGCGCCCCATTTCCACTCTCTCGCGCTCGCGCTACTTTTTCTGCGGGATGGAAAATTTCGTTTGCGCAAGAGAGCGAGAGAGGAGGAGGAGGAGGTTTCCGTTCGGGTGCGAGAGGGGAAATCGTTAGGGGCAGCTCGCGCAGCTGCTGCAGCTGCAGAGATGTATGTGTGTGTGCCTGTGTTTAAGTAGAGGGGGAAGGATGCGGAAAGGATGGAGATGGTATCGAACTACCGTTTGTTAGAATTTGAAAGAATTTTTCATTAAGAGAATGCGGTAGTATTATCGTATTGAAAAATATGATTTATATTGTATCCCAGCACCACACGAAGCTTAATTAAGTTAATTAAAATTATTTTTACTTTTAGCAAAGAAGTGAGATATTTCCCTAGTATTATTGCATGCATACTATTTTAATTAATTAATCTAGATACGTAAAATGTTTTTCCAGGTATCATCGTCACTCATTATATTTTTGTAATACGCAAATAATCTTAACACTTCGTCGTTTCTCTTTTCAATTAACCTTAAGTTATATGCACACACGCATAATTTGACATTACTTTAGAGCTACAGTTCTGGCTTTAATTCATTTCGAGTAAAATATACGAATGCCGAAGAGGAAAGCGCGATAGAGCGAGCATTTCATCTGCTGTTTACGCCGGAGTGAGCTCAGTCAATCTATGAGTAAATGTTTACTCGAGCACTACGAGTGACTATTGACCTACATATCGTGGGGAGGAGTGAAAAAAAAGAACCCGCACTCCCAGATCTCTCTTTCTCTCGCGTCCATATCAGACTTCTACACCCGGCACGCGCGCGCATCAATTTTTATAATACTCCGATAAATATTACACTCAGATGAGCTCTGCGCCGTTGTGAGAGGCAAACTTTTCGCTTGTTTCTAAAAATAGCCTCTAGACACTTCCGAAGAGGGCGAGAGATAGAGTTGTGCGTGTAAAATTCAGTGGGAAACGCTCGGAATTGAACCGCTGAAAATTTCATACATCCCCCGAAAAAAAGTTCTCCGTACGCAAAAGTTGTAAGCGCGTCTGAATAATCCACAGCGTCTTATAAAGTATAATACACATGTCGCCCGCTGTTAAAATTGCACGATGAGGATGAGGCAGCAGTCGTCCTTATTGACGCGATTAGTCAAACCGCCATACCTACGCGCATTAAAACTTTAACTATGATAAGTCGCCGCGTTAAATATTGAACGCTCCGCCGCCGCACGATAAATTTCGCGGCGAAAAACCGGCCGCGAGCCTCGTCATCGCGCGCGCTCGTGTCGACGTCTTGACCTGGATTAAATTATTTCAACGCGCCCCTACGCCGCGCACATGTGTTCGTGTGTACCTATACCTATATACAAGCGCGCCCTTAATCCCAGAAGTTCGCCTCCGAGTTTTAGTATTCAGTCAGCGTTTCGCTTTATAGTTGTATTGTGACGTCGCGAGCGAGTGTGTGCGCAAGTTGCTAGACGCAAGGCGACGTTACGGATGCATAAATCCACGTTGGTTAAAACTATTTTCAGAAATGCACGTGGGAGAGAGAGAGAGAGAGTGCATTAAGACAGAGGGAGTAAGACGCGGGCAGAACCTGGGCTGGCGTTTAAAAATGAATTCTGCGCGCGGTTGTGGAAATTTTTCGTACTTATTTTATTGTAATGTAAGAGAATTTTGGAAGCTGGATTTTGGATGAAGAATGATATCGTCGCGGTCGAGCTGCTGAAATGCATATTTACTTGTTTGTTTTCCTGCTTTATAAATCAAACGAGTTGAATTATTATAATATAATACAATTGACTGAAGCCAATGCTTATGGATAATTTAATACCATCTATTATGTTGGCTTCATTCGTATTATTATTATTGTAAATTATGCGGTTCCAAAATTAACATGAATTTCCAATTATTAACCTTGTTTATCGATAAACTGCGTAAAAAGCTTTCCGTTGTTCTTAGAATTGAATATTCTATTCTAACGGAAGAGATTCTGAAAATCGACAACTCATGAATATTTAATAGAGCGCATTATTTATCTATGTCGAATTCGAGATTTTTCTGTAAAACATATACATTTTTAATCGCTAATTTATATTTATAGCATCTTTCTTCAGCAAACCATCATTTGTAGCGAGAAATCGAGCCCTAGCTATTGCACGTTTAACCTGAAATCTTCATACTTTCGCTAATAAGATTTTCACATAAAGATTAATTATTCATGAGAAATACTTATAAATAATGTAGAGCAGAGTAAAAATGCGATAAATCACTGTGTTATAGGCTTGAATCCATACAAATTTAATATATCTGTATAATGTTATGGCTTATAAAATTCTACCGAATAAACATTCATCGCACATGCACACAGCACAGGAGAATAATAACACGAAGTGTTAAGACTATTGGCCCACAGTGTTGAGAGCCGATCACCCAGAGCTAAAATCGCCCGTCTCACGCTTAGCGCATCTTGCCACTGTTACAGGACCGCGAGTTCGTGGAGATGGAGGTGCCGTTCAACGGCGCGCCCAAGCGTCCGGGCTCGCCCTCGCCGTTGACCTCGCCAGCCCACAGCACGGCCTCGCGGGGCGGCCTCCTGCAGTCGTGCTGCGGCCGCTGCTATCCCCAACGCTATCAGGTACGCGGTCGACGGATCCTGACCTCGACGACCTCGATCAGCGAGGCGGGTGTTACGCCCTCGTCGGCCGGCCACGGGGCTCATCGAGCACTACTGCAGCCCGCGGCCGGCAGCTCGAGAGCCGCCGGCTCATCGAGCGGCGACGACGACCCGGCTCAGGTGCCGAACGTCGCGTTCAGCGTGCCCGGGGAGAGCGAGTCGGCGCGCCGGCAGGCGAGACAGGCCTCCGCGGCGCCCGGCTCCTCTAGCCCGTACAACGAGACGCGCGTCTGAACTGTCTCCTCTCTGTGTGGCGGTCCACCACGGTTTTATTGTTGTTACCTGTGCCCCTCCTACCTATACCTGAACCTAGCCCACACCCCACTGCCTCGATCAATATAAATCTTTTCCCATGGATCCTTGGTCTGTGAGAGAACCTGTTGGGGGCGATGGTGAGAGCAAATTTCCCTACCTGAAATCGCTAGGTACATTGTCGAGGGTGACGTTGATATCTAACGATTTCATGTACGGTATATAGAACTGATCGGGCGACGACGTTAGTGATCAGGTGTGAGCGTGCTTTGTACCTGGCGTGATCGCGGAAACCTGGAGACCTAACATTTCGACCTAATGCGATGGTAATGATGGCCTCTTTGAATTAACGCTTTACCTGGTTACTATCGCGACTAACGCCGACTAACATTTGACATATTCTTCTCGATCTCATTTCGTTGGAAAACCTGGTCAGTCATGGTTTTGCCACCCCCCAACAGGACGTCAAAACTTGCTGATCGCGGTACGACTACTCGAAACGGCTGTTAAAATGAATAATAGTTTATTTTTCGTAGCACAAAGAACGCGAAAGAACTCGCGTAATTACGATTCTTAAATTTACTCGAGTATTTAAGCACAAATCGATCCAAGTGACGGGGTTAATTATCACGTTTCAAAACGATTTTGCGCGATAAACTCGCGACGAACTGTGACTTATTGCCAAAAAGCCATAGACGCAGGTTCCTCAAATTACCGACACACACACACACACATACGCACACAGAAGCACACAACACACAAGAGTAAGAAAGGGACACGGGTATAGCGCAATTGATTTTGTATTTGTCGAGTACGGATAGTGCGCGCGGATATATAATACGGACATGGTTCAATTAAAATTCAAATTCGAATCGTTTCAAATATCCTGTTTGCAAACACGTGCACGCACGCGTCGTATATTATTAATATTTATACATACTTATTTACATATAATAATTTTGAAAATTAACTCGGACCAAGCTGCGTTCTCACGTGTACAAATTAATCGATGGCCCCTATCCCATTAATTTTTGATAATCAGTAATCTACAATCAAAACACATGCTCTGTAAATACGGAGAAAAGAGATACGGACACGAGGCTTGTTTAATTTGCCGATCGATCGACTGAATTAACGTTTAAATTTAATTCGCAAAAGTGCGCGCGCACGCGCATTGCCAAAGAAAAAAGGGACGGAAAAAAATCGCAAAAAAGAGAATCACCGCACAAAACCGTGTCGAACGTTCTTTTTTTTCCTTTTTCAATTCCGACGAATATCGCGCGAGTCGTCGGCGAATGTGTTAAATAATTCAATTATTATAATCTCGTGTGTTTCTCAGTGCGTCTCAGCCACGTGATACGGCGCGGGGCATATAGACTCCCGTGTAGCTTCTTCTCGGAGGAGCGCAAACAAAAGGGAGGCCATTAATCAATTAGTTAATTAATTAATCGCGCTCGATGTGTGCGCGACGTACGTTATACAAGTGTAAAATCAAGGGGCTCGTGTGTGGGGCGCCTTGCGACTGAACCGAATTTCAAAGACCCGCCAGGCCGCGCTATACATATATACATATATACATATATATAATATAACAGAATTATACCTATATATATGTGTGTACATAATGCCGAGACAATTATTTATAAATATTATAAATACAAACGGGGGAGGAGAAAAAAAGGCGGCGACCGGTGAATACATATTAAGTATAAATAAGTGAGGGGATTACACTCGCGCTCGCGGATGTCGAACGGGTATACACATACACATAGACACACACATAGAACACTATAGGCTGTAGCTCTTCTATAGGGGGATTATATCGGTATCGCGCGGAGGCCGAACTCGCGACCATCGTCATTACGATTATTAGTATTAGAGTTCACGCATGCGCGCGCGTATTTACGATCGTTGTGTATCACACATACGCGTGTGTTATTATATCGTCGGTGCGCGAGGGATTATGCGATTCCACCTCGTCCCGCCTTAAAAAACGATAAAGGTAAAAATGATCGCGAGCGGTGTTATTCTCTACTCTCTACGCGCGTAACCGAATACATAATATATAGATACTTTCCGGACTCGAGGCGAAGAGTTTAATCGATATATATATACATATTACTTATATATAACGAATAAGCTTGTTCAGGCAATAAAATCTCGTACCTAATTCTTCTATATATAGCGAATACATCGCTAAATCGTTCAAATTTACCTATATACATATATATCTTTGTATTCTATACGGTCTCTTGTTTCTTTTTTAATCTATTATATTCTATATATTTTTTCCACTTTGTCTTTTAACCGTGTGTAAATACGAACTTGCATATGTATCCATATGGATTCGACAGGCGTTCGTTCGACTTGTTCTGTACGCGCGTTATCTCTGAGTTAATCTTAAGATATACGTGACTTTTACTGTGATTCGTGACTGATATTTTTATTTTTAGAAAAGCCCATTAATACTGCTCACGTGGTCTTGGAATTTTCCCGCGCATACAATCATTCTCGACCGGGGAGAGTAAATTTTCAGTCTACGTTAACATAACCCTCGCTCAAAATTTACCCTTTCGCCCGAATTCTCTCTCGTTCTATAAAATTATACCTGCGCACCGCGTGTATAATCGAACAAATTCTACGAGTGGAGAGGGAGAGAGAGAGAGAGAGGGGCAATGCTTCAGCGCCTAAGTAAAAATTTCGCTCGCATTCCAGCTACAAAAACATTCTACAAAAGCCGGTATAAATTCAAGCGTCGGGAGTGGGTGGAAGTGGGGGAACATAAACCTTTTCATCCGAATGGCTTTTTATTGCGACTCCTGGCCGCTGCTGCTACACGGCTTTCGCATTTTTCAAGCGAGAGGGAGGTCAACGCTTCGCGCGACAATTGAATAATGCTCGGAGGGAGGGAGAGGGAGAGAGTCGATCGGCCGAGCGAGTCGTAAATCAGGCTCTTTTGCGTGTTTACTCGACCCGGGGCGGAGGGTGGAAAAATTTTTCGATTTTCCCGCTCGCTACGGGAGAGAGAAGATATTTTTTCGCGTCTTTCGGGTTATAAATATACGCGCGGTCGCTGTGTAGATTAAATTCTTTTTTTTAGGTCAGGGATTCGAGTTTTGGGCTGTATGCCGAGAGAAAAAAAGGGAATTAAACACACTCGTTATAGCCATCTCTAGCATCGGTCACTATAGTTAAATTGTACTCGCGCTCTCCTTTATTTCGCGCTGACCTCTCTCTTTCTCGCTTTATATTCACGGAGCCTTTCCCGAGACTTTAATTAAAGGAAGGCGGTATTTCCGGGCGGTTTTAGCGCGGCGTAAAACCGATATTGATTTTGTATTTTCATAATAAGTTTTTCATTATCGTAATCTCTCTCGAGGGAGAGAGGTATGTGGAACTTTGTCGGCGCGGCGTTATTAAAAGTCCATTGATAAACTTCTTCTTTAATGGCCGAGAGATAGCGAGAGAGCGGGTTTACGCGTTTCAAAGCTTTGAGGGCCGGCCTTCGTGAGTCAAAGGCGAGTCGATTTTCTATTTATATTGCGACGTAATTTCGACGACGGAATCTCGTTATATGTGTCTGTGTATATTTACCGAAATCGTTTGACAATCGTGGGTACACACAAAGTTTATTCATATACACACGTGTAATCAGAGCTATATTTATACCCAGGTGTTACGATCTATCATATATATGTATACGCGTTGAACAAATTCTATATGACGATGACAAACAAAAAGTTCGTATATATTATATGTGTATATCGATCCTGCAATAATCTTTATAAATCGTAAGTTGATTCTATTTTTCTAACGTTGTTAATATCTTACGGGTGGGGGATGCGACGAGAGCAGTATTAGTTCACTCTTACACGCACTTAATGCTGTGACGAAAATTCCAAGATCACGATGCGTCTTCGGTGCGTTATACGTATATAAGCGTGCGTAAATGATTTTCGCGACATTCGTTCAGTTGACTCCCTAAATTTCTTGGCGCCGAATTCGAGAAATTTACAGAGTAAAAAGTCGAGATGTAAAAGTGCGTGCGATGCATTCGGAGCGCTCGGAGTTTATACGGAATCTCGCGATCGACGCGCACAAAAACCGATAGGTATTTTGTATCTTCTCGTTCTCGGGTCGTTAATATGGGCGAAAAGTGTGCGAGAGAAAGAGAGAGAAAATACAAGTCGTAGATATGAAACGTATACACGTATAGGAAAAGTAAATCCCAACCTGCCCCTCGTCTTCCATTTTTAGATACTCGCGCAGTTATACATAATTATATAAATACTACATAATTATATCTATATATACACATACATTTCCTACCTTCGTGCGGTGATCTTATATAACCCTTTTCATTTTTTTTCCATTTCTCAACTAACTACGACGTTAATAAAAATGTGGAAAATCGAGAAAATGTTTAAAAAAAGAAGAAGGCGGAAGGAAAGAAAGAAATAATGAGAGGAAAATTAATTCCCGATCACTCGTATGACCTTTCTATAATCTTTTTCTTCTACTTTTCCTTCCTCTATACCGTCTTATATACTTCTCCTAGTTACCTACTTACCATATTTTCCACGCAATACGCGCGTCTCTTGTACCAGGGAGAAAAAAAGAGAATCCAAAAGGAATACGCAACAATTCGCATCTCTTTTCTCGACAACGTTATTGTCTATGAATTATACATATAAAACAAAAAAATGGCATATGTCCCAAATGCAAATTTTTTTCACGCTCGTTCGGCACCTGCGTCGTCGGTCCGCCAATCAAACGCTTAGATTGTTATGTACACACCGAGGATATATATAAATATATTTATATCCGCGAAAGGCGCATCGAGCAACTCGAACGCAGAGCACACGACCGAGAAAGTCAAAATAAAAATTTTATATATATTCGATGTTGAGAACAAAGAAAGTAATACACTCAACACACACAAACATATAAAAATACAGAAACAGACGCACGCACATACATATATGATATATGAGACCTGTTGTGTATTGTATATAATATACATATATATATACAATGTGTAAACACAAAGAGGGGTTATATTGTATATAAACGGTTGTAGTTATGACCACGGTAGCGAGCGTTCGATGCGCCTTTCGACGAGATAACAAAAAGAAAGAAAACTTTCGCGGACAGGCAAGAGTTGAGAATTATTATTATTATACTCTTCGCCGTCGAGATGAGCATCGACGCACAACTCGCGGGAATTACAGCCATCAACAACAAAAAGAGTAAAATAAAGTAAATAAACGACATCTCGAAGTAAACACCAAAAAAGCCGCGGTAGCACATATAATGTAACGTATTTAAAGAATAGTGTAGATTGAGACCCAGAGTCGTGCGTCGAGATACATAGATTAAAAAGTAAATAAGACTCGGGCGAAATTATTATATTAACGTTATTCAAAGAAAAAAAGAGAGAGATAATGAAAAGGGTAATATAGACAGAGAATGAAGAATTTAATATTATTATATATAGCTCAGTCAGGGAATAAAAAAATACGCGCGCGACATTCTTGTAAATAGATGCATTACCTACACACAAAGGGGAGAAAAAGGGTCGATCGGGATAATAGAAGCCACTACGACGGCGTGAACTTTTCTCCGAGGGGAATTTTAGAATTTTAAGCGCGAACGTTGTAGGTTATAATTTTTACGATAATAAAAAAATAAAAAATAAGAGAGAATAAAAGATAACAAAGAATTAAGAGTATAAAGTGAAGTATATAAACGAAAAAGCGTCGGACTCACACTTTCTTGATACACCTCGGAGCTTATGATTTAGGAATGAAAGAGGGGGGAAAAAATTCTGAGAAATGGGAACGAGACCATTTGTCGATTATCGATTTTGTACATTTTGACGGGCGCAAGAGCGAAGCGAAGAATTAAAAAAAAGAGAGAGAATAATACTATAAAAAAAAAAAAAAAAAAAAAAAAAAACGAAGTTAGACTTTTAATGTGTCGATTTTACATTTCGTCTTCGGTCATATTCGCTATAAACGAATTTTCGCTTGACGCTACTATGGACTATTTGGGAAATATATTTCGATAAATAAAGTAAGAATTACTTCACGTCTCGATGCCTATAACGATCAAGACTTCATTCAATAAAAAAAACTCTTTAAAGCAGACATATCGATAATCGCGTTAGATTTTACAATCGAATCTTTTTGTGTATAAATGAAAAAAAAAACTGATGAGATTATTTCAGCAGCGTCGAAGCCATCACAAACACACCTTCGATCGCGTCGATAGTCGATTTTATTGATGAAATCGACTGCGAAAAATTTCTATATTAAAAAAAAAAAAAAAAAAGAAACGAGCTAAAAAACCGTAACCATAGGTTCTCCCCGAGTTACGCATTACAGCGCTTGCACGTACGCAGCAGCAAATCCAAAAAAAAAAAAAAAAATGAGAAAAGAAAATTTTAAATAATCTTGCATAAAGACAGCGTTTTAACAGTACCAGTGACAAAATAGCGATTACAGCAAAATAAGATAAAATAAAGAATTGTAAGAAAAAATTGCCTATTCCAGCGCGTGTACCACCGTTTCTATATAGCTTAACAGAGTATAACGTCGAAAAAGGGAAAAAAAATATACATTCCACGTACACATTGGACCGGATTATTGTAAATGCGAGGAGTGAAAGAAAGCACAATTATCTTGCGCGGCCTACGAGATTCTAAACAAAGTATATAGGGCAGAGTTCACGACGTTATGTACTAGCGCAGTCTGCATGGCTTGTGACGCAGCAAACGAGCAAAACGGAATTTCGATAGGCGTGCTTTCGGAATTTCGTCGGATAGGGGATTAGGAGTCGCGCGGCGAGGAGTGAGAGTGTGTGAGTGAAAGAGAGAGAGAGAGAGAGAGAGAGAGAGAGAGCTTTAGCTTTTTGGCAGGGAGAAAAAGCGCCAATCCGCTCTTGACTGCTGGTACGTAATTGAACGCTCGGAGAAGCGAGAGAGGAGAGAGAGAAAAGTAAGAGGAAAATCCTCTACTCTCTCGATTATCCGAGATAGTGATATGAGAAAATAAAAAAATCATCCGTTCAGCTAGTTGCGCTGCCTTTTTTTCATCCACCCGCTGCAGAAAATGTGTCAATATTCCAAATTTTTTAATTAAAAGCGCCCAACTATCGGGAAAAATCTCGTGCATTGCTTTTCATCAAAGAACGAAGAAAGAGAAAAAGTCAGAGAGACAGAGAGTAATTATTTTAAAACAAACGAGTTACACGGGGGCACGGCCGTCATTATCATCTTCTCGGAACAAAGGAGGAATGGAAGGGGAAAAAAGGGCAGCGCCGCACGGCTAGGCGGAAAATTTTCAACCGAGCGTCGCGCGGCGCACTATATATACATACAATGCCAGAGGGAAAAATAATGGAACAGAGCCGAAGACACAGTCGCATCCTTGCACAGTTATCGATTGTCTACCCGTAGTAGTGACTCGGCTGCGATTATTGCCCCGTTAGGTTAGGCGTTCGCCGGAGATAATCCTAGAGAAAGAGAGAGAGAGACGATGGCGACCGGCGAACGACCGAGAGAGAGAGTAAGAGTGAGAGAGAGAGGCAGTTTTACAGTAGGATTGCGCTGCCGCTGGACCGTGGAATGGGAAAAAAGTAACGAGGACTCGTAACGCCGGGCGCGGAATTTTTTGCAGGAAGGGTTATTATAAAGGCTTTGTAAGGCTGAGAGATATCGTGGCTCTTAATGGTTTGTAGGAGAAAATTCTCCGGGATATCCGGAAATCCGACGGTGCTTCTACCAGAAATTATAAGGCACAAAAAGATGATGGTTGGAGAAAAACAAGCGAGGTGGAAGACAATGTAAAAAAACGTCGTGCGTTGGATTGAGTATGATTTTACATTTTCTTGTAATTTAGAAAACTTTTCTTGGCACATGCGGATGCTCTTAGATTTGAAGTTTATCAGAACGTAAAGCTCGGAAAAAATTGACAATTACGAGAAAGTTCTTAGATTTTCCATTTCTGCTACAAATCATGACGCTATTTTCTCCAATCCATCTGCATCCCAAACTTACATCATATTATAATAACTCTTCCTGACCCCGACGAAAAAAATAAAAATATTCCAACCACCGTTTTTCTCCTACAACCCTACAGCTACCTCCCATCTTCTCCCCCACCCTCACCACCGTTAATTAATATCTAATTGCACTTCGAGGGTCGCGAAGAGTTCCGGTTAATTAAAATCCCGCGGCGCGCGCAGCGAAGGCCGCGACTCGCGCCGTTAATAAAGGCGTTGAATTAAACTCGCTCGTTTGCGTCGCCCACGCGTCTCATTTTATTAACGGTGCAGCAGCGACGCGACGCGACATTGTCCTGGGTGCTTTGTGCCGCGCCCGCGTGACGTATTGCGCGAAATATCGCCGGCGACAGGGTACACAATACACGTAGCCGTCAGTCGTTATACCCGCACGGCGTTTGATTAAAGAAGAAAACTAGATTAACGTACGTATAGGTTGAGCGTAAATCGGCCAGCCAGAGAGGGAAAATGTTTTTTTTTCGTGAGAAGCGTCTTCGTTAGTCGGAGCGGTGGAGGAGTCAGCCGTGAAAAGTAGACCGAATCGTAGCTCGGGAAAATTTCCTCTCGTCGATTCGCTTTTCATTTCTCCCCCGGAGGTAACGCAGAAATTCCCGCTCGATTCTCAATTACTGTGGACGCAAGCGCAATCGTCCTTTATCTATCTCGCTCGCTCATCCGCTCCTTCCGGGAGGATGAAAAGTAATAGTCCGTGAAGGAGGTGGAGGTGGGAGAGAGAGAAAGAGAGAGACAAAGAGTGAAGGTTTATTGAGCTGTTAACGGTCATTGTTGCAACGTCATAGCGGTAATTAATGAGGTACTTGGGACGATGATTGCTCGTACGTAAAGTTTCGGAGGATGTCCTGTCGTTTTTAAAGTTGCAGGTTACTCACGGGTCACAGATGCGGGTTGAGGATGTTAAAAATTTTAATCCTCTCGGCGTGCTTCGAAAGTTTTTGTTATTGTTTGAAGTACAAAACAGTTTAACGTTGTAAGTGTTGTAAGTCTTGAAAATTCAATTGGAAAAATATGTTGGCAGTAGAAATGCACGAGTATAGTCAGACATGCGGTTTAATTCAACTTTACGTGGATATATTTAACAGCAGAATTTTGTTATCGTTAACGTCATTAGCCATCATAATTAATGTCAATTACGTGTAATGTTCAAAGCGCGCTCTAGATTTCTAATGGATTTTCAATATCGCTGATCACGTTCCTTTTCTGAAAAGAAATTTTTTACCACGAATATTCCGAAAAGATTAACGCCATTGAAATTCAAATGAAATTGATTCCACTTACACCGCTCGCTCCTATACTATACTCGGTAATATTATTACGCGCTGACTCTGATAGCCCGAACGAGAGAACGTTTCCCCCACCGCGTCCTTTGTGCACGCCGAAATTGCTACTCTCGAGCGATGCAATTTTTCCTCGGCAGAAGAAAAAAAAGGAAGAATATACCTCACAACCCTCGGGACATTCTCATCAAATCGAAGTCAGCCGACCGTTAGACTCAAAGATCACTCACCGTTCGAAAGAGAAAAGAAAAAGCAAATTTGCGAGCGCATTCATTACGAGCCTATATGAAAAGTAAAACTGCCTCTCTAGATATATGTGCGCGCGTACATAAAAGTCGTCGTTTCCGCCATCGCCAATGTCTTTCTCGCGCGCTCGTGATTTCATGAATCATTCAGCCCTCATCCCTTCCCCCGCCCTCATGGGATTACATATGTATTAGATCGGTCTTTATTTTCGCTTTTCCGGAATTTCGATCCTGCCCAGGATCCGATTGATATAAGTAAATAAAATATTGATAATGGCGGCTCGATGTAGTAGTGCTTTATTTTATATCCTCCGAAGTATATACTTTCGCAGTTGAGAAAACGTCTTGGCTATTATTACGTTACCGATATATGAAAACGTTACACGTACAGTACGAAAAAGCGAAGATTTGGATCGTTCTGTACAAAGAGGCATTTCGACGTCAAAGACAATCACTCATTACTCGCAGATTTCAATTAAACTTAGCATCGGTTAGAGTTTTGGTAAATCGGAATGCCTCTAGTCGAAAAGTTCCTCGCACGCGCGCGCGCGCAGGCGTAATACATACGACAAAAGCGCAATAACGGCGTCCATGCATATCGCATGCAAAACTGCGGTTACCTCCTTTCGATCCATCTCAACCCAGCTATATGACCCCCTTAACTCCCCCCTAACTGTATCGTGTATATATATCTATTCTATATATGATCGTGACATGCGTTTCTAGCTTTGCACGTCTACCGTTCTACCGTGTGAGTATATTTAAGTGGTGTGTATACGTATATATCTCTGTGGACGTGTACCTGTGTGTGTGTCTGCGCGTTTTTTTTTCTAATTCTGTGGACCTTAGCAAAATGCATGCGTGTGGTGACTTCGATTAATAGACAAAGAGATAATAAATAATAATTACGCCGAGTATTGCCATATGTGATGTGAAAGTTGACGTCGGGGGATCGAAAAGTGTGGGAAAAGCGGCGGTCGTGTACTTGCTTCCGGGACGAATTTTCAGTTACTTTTTTCGTAAGAAATTCTAGTACGTCTTTTTTATGTTCTTACACGTATCTCGTAAAAATTTCGGTATATTTCACGCTGTTTTTGCTGGGCGACAGAATTCTACCCGGTGATGGAGGAAAGTGTATTCTATATCTGCAAAAAAATATGCTTACCACGTGTCAGACCGTGATAAAAAGAATTCAGTCACGTGATCGCGAAATTGTTACCTCTTCCAACAAACGGAACAAAAATTTAATCTCGGATTCGTTAAAAGCGGTATAGTACTTGGTTATTTTAATCTCGGGCGGGATTGAATTTTCGATAAACGAACTTTCACATCATTTTAAAACTGACTAAAAAAGTTTTCCTATATATAATTAACGATGAATTATTGTACTAGAGTAGCACTGTTCTTTATTTCATTGAAATGATTGGACTATAAATGGTTTTGTATGTCAAATTTCGATGTAAAGTTATTATACCATGTAAATCTGTTAATCTGTGGTTGAACAACTTTAAAGTGGATTTGGCCTTAACTTTATTCATCATTTACAGCATTACAGAACCGCTTGAACTCGCTGAATATATATCATTCCAAGTCAGCGCGGCGAGAGTTGCTTCATCGATCTGACAT
Source organism: Torymus auratus (assembly GCA_900474315.1). Taxonomy (NCBI): domain Eukaryota; kingdom Metazoa; phylum Arthropoda; class Insecta; order Hymenoptera; family Torymidae; genus Torymus; species Torymus auratus. The sequence goes on along the minus strand of UXGD01000173.1, from coordinate 60,032 downwards.
AATACTTATTATACGCTTTAAAAAATTCACTCGAAGCGCAGTTAAATATAACCAAAGTCCTGAAAAGCTTTTATATTACCTACCATTCGAGATTAACAATTAACTTACTCTACTTGCTCGCTTCACTTTCGTGCCTCCGAAATTAACGCCACTTTAAAGCCAGATCCACTGCATTCTAAATTTCTTCAAACTTAAACCGAAAGACCGCTTTAAAATTCGTAATACCATCTCTCTAACATACATATAAAATATTTGGCATACATATTCGAAATTTCAGTCGATAGAGCTATCTACAAAGACCAAAGTTGTTCGTATAATCTTTCTACATACATATAAACCCAGCTCCCGCACATGTACACGTCCGAGATGATCGCGCCTAACATTCTCAACTACCTCCCTAAATAAGCAAAAATACTAGGTTAAAGCTCTCATAGGGATAAATAACGCATATATACATACCAACACCCATATATTTATAGACGTTAGATTCCAAAAAAAAAAAAAAACGAAGCGCGCGCCGTCTATATAATGTATGTATAACACGAGTTGCTTTCTCATGCGCACGCGCCGCTCTGTTACCCCGTGCTATCTCTCTTCACTCGTATCGTCGTCGCAGACGCAGCCGAAGGAAGAGCGCAGCAGCGCCGCCGCCACAGCGGCGCAGCAGCAGCCGGGGCTGCCACTCAGGACGAGAAGCCAGGCAAGAGACAGAAACACACGAAAATCGAATCTTGAGTGTCCGCCCCCCCTTCCCCTTCTGACCTCGCCACCCCACCCTTCAGTATATGATAACGAGCAGTAGAGGTCTGAAAGCTCTGGAGAGAGCGAGAGAAGGAACGAGGAAAACCTTCCCGTTCTTCGAATTGTTAATTCCCTTCCGAGTGTTTTCCCGTCTTTTTCTTCCGTTTCGTTTTGTTTCTTTATTTTCCTCATCTCGCTGTACTCTCTGTGTAAATATTTCACTCGCAGTATTTTTTCTTTTTTTTTTGACATGTAAATAATAAGAGATTTTCTCTCTGTATGTGTGTTTGGTGATTCGTGAATTTTATAGTGATATATATCCGATCAAATATTTTGTACGATGTTTTCTCTGTGATAAATAAATGTTTCCACCTATATCGTGTTGTTCACTTTATTAAATCATTCTGTACCTTTTTTACAATAAAAAATAATAATGTTATAACTTTATCTTCAATTATATCATCGATCCCAGAGCTTTCAGACCGTGCCAGCTATATACATATATTTGAAAGTAAAATTCGTAATTATATTAATGTGTCATAATAACCCCCCTACCCCAATCCTCTATAAATAACAACTACGTAAATGTAATCGTATACAGTGTTGTAAGTGTGAGGTCCTTATATATGTTCCCATTTATTTATATATAATTATCGCTAAATACGTATATAAACACACTGTAAATACATGAGAGTACAAATATGTATCGATATAACTTGCTGTCCCCCAATAGAAGTTGGTATTATTATATAACTGGCTTAATCATTAAGGACACAATATCTATATACTTCACTCAAGTAAAAGTAATAATACACTTAACAAATCCCGAAAAAGTAAAGTAAAAATATATCCGCGACGATTTTTTCATTGACGGTCAATAACCTGCTGATGCAATGGTGCTGTAATTTCATATACCGTAAGAATCATCCGGAGCTGTCGATCTCCAATCTCGGCTAAATGATTTAAAAGAAGATTTACGAATGAATGTACATAAACGAATGTCGTAATAACGAAAAATAAAAAAAAAGGTGTAAGTAAAGTCGAGGCTTTTTCGTATTAAAACAAACAATAATAAAAAACGTGCCAAACTCGAATACTTAAAAAAGAAAAACATTTCGCGCAACGACGATAACTTGTATTATCCACTGACGATTCAACGACTGACACGCAACATCCAAGCATAAACAAACGCTTAAAAATGACTATATCTCATACCAAGGAGAACAAAAAAGAGTGATGACTAGAGATAACAACAACGACAACAACATGAACGGGGGCAGAGGGATAGAAACGGGAGCGCCGAGATCGAAAAAGCGTTCAATTTCCGGTCGTCCGATTGCCGGGCCAATCGAATCACGAGCATCTCCACATGCACACGTCCCCCACTTCGCTTTCTATCTATCTCTCTCCGCAGAAACAAAATGAACCAATTCATTCGACCCGCAGCCTCATGCATTGTTCATCGGCATCCCGCGCATATCTTACGCGCCGATTAATAATTAACCACGGGTGAAAAAATATGGAGATCTCGCGCTTTATGTTGCTCGACGAGGTCCAGCGAATTATTAACGCGCGTGCGTAAGCCGAGTTCGTATACACCATGCAGAGCTGACTTATTCAGCCGGCCGATTACGAATTACCTCCTAATTCGAGGCGATCGCGTAATACCGCCACGCAGCGCGCGATATTTCATTCACGATCTTCGGGAAAGGAGGCTGAATATTGGGTGTAAAATACGGGATAAGTTCGTATACGATCGTTTTTTTCTATGTCGGGGGGAAGATTTAGCAAGAGCATTCGGAGCACCTGTGGAATCGCGTGTGTCAGAGAGATCTCACGTATATAGTTTTGTATCGTTTTTATCTTTCGGCTCTTACCTATTAATCGATTGACACGGCTCAGATCACGGGCTTTTGGACTTTCACACAATGACTTATACTCGCTTGGTTCAAACGCTTCTAGTTATTCGAACCTTATCGTAGAATAAGCTCCGTTCGCAAAAACGTTGACTATTATACTTAAATTTGCAGACGACGGAATTAAACCCTTCGCTACATAACCGAAGAGCTGACCTCAACTTAAAAAAATAACCGCACGCGCGTAGTCTAAAACGGTCGATCCCTTATTTCCGTAACCAGACCGCGCGCGACCTTTATCGCATTCTCTCCATCTCTTCTCTGGGCCAAGATAAAAGCAAACCGGTGCGCAGTCGATATCGAGAGACAGAGACATACGTGTAGCACGCCGTACGTGCGCGTACAAACGAAAACGCGTATACACACAGAGACAGAGACATACACGTACGCCCGGTCTATTCTCGGGGCGCGAGACAATTGGAGCGTGAAGTTTCGCCCGTTAAATTAGGTAACTGCCAATAAGGCGAAGAGCAAGAGAGAGAGGGAGAGAGAGGCTGACCCCCGGGGGCGAGAGAGAGACTCGATCGACCGCGCAGATAGAAAACGACACTCGCAGAGGGAATGAGAGAGAGAGAGAGAGAGAGAGAGAGAATGAAAGATGGATAGGTCGGGGAATAGCTGCGGAAAGGGATAGAGAGGGGGGGGGGGGGATGTGGACCTGCCAGTGTGGGAGGGATAGGGTTGGACTTTGTGTGGGATGCTTCGGGTTACGTTCCGACAAAAGTATATTATATACCGATGAAAGAGCGTCGCCATCGCTCTCTTTTTTTTATAATAAAATACGCCGAGGAAACGAAATAAAAGAAAGTCTCGTAATAAGCTTATACTCGACAGACTGTACATAAGAACAGACACTTATACAATGTTTGCCAAAAAGTTAAACGACGCGACTGATACCGTACTGTTTATTAGTCGTACACTGCTGAGTTATCAATCGAGAGATAGAAAGTATATCTCGCTCTATAGATAGCTAGATAGATAGATAGTTGGCTAAATATAGAACAGAGCTTTAAATGTCAATAGTCGAGTACATACACACGTCACATTAGGGAATCATCGCGACGATTATACGCTGTTATTTTCTTTGGTATATATTATTATTATTACTATTAGCAACTATACGAGAAACACAAAACGTCACATGTCATCAGTGTTCGCAGCGATTAATTAGTCTTTTAGAATCATTATAGCAAAGCAAAACTAATCAGTAGCCAAAGTTTTTAAAGAGGGGGCAGTATTTATATACAGTATTATTATCTTTAGACTGCTTCATCGTTATACCACTAACATCATCGCTCATTATAATAATCAAGCAAAGGGTCAGACAGGCTCGCTCTCTCAGGTCCTGGCAACGATGTATTATTATTACAATTCACTCTAAAGTCTCTTCGGTATATAGCTTTGAGTATTATTTGCGCCTAACGATAACAATAGTAACAACAACAATGTATTGTACTCGAGCGGAGGATCTGAAAAGCGCCAGTCTCGCCGTTCGTACGACACGTAAATAGTATATAAATATATATATCTCACACGTATACATTATATATCTCACGGTATCAGTAGCCGTAGTTCTACGTACGCGCGCTGATAGAAATAGACATCTATCGCTTTATTATTATCTGAAATCGAAAATAACCGACCGAAGAAAATGTTCTGTCAGCGCAAGCGTACGTTACAAATATATATATCTAGATCGAGCAGTAGTGTGTCGACCGTATTATTTAACACAACACTCTTTCAAACAACAGCAACAAAACGCCGGGCGCGCAAGTCTACCGCGGCATTAGAGCGTTTTATCAGCCTGGCGCGCTTACACACATACCCATATAGTACACACAAACAGCACACTCACACACTTTCATACACTCTTGTGACGAAATTGTAGTAGAGCGTGTGCCTCTTTTGTGGTTGTGGATTTTTCAGCAGGCGTACAGTCAGTACATCCCGGCGACGAGGGCCCAGAGCTCGGGCGCCGCCGGCGGGGCCACGTCGACGGGGCCCGGCGGCCAGCCCAGCGGCGGCCAGGGGGGCGCCGGCGGCACGGACGACACCTACCTCGTCGAGGCCTCGTTCTGAGCGCGTTAATGCAAATAACAAAAAGAATAACAGAATTCGAGACGAGATCTATAGCCTTTTTTGTCTCTCGCTCTCCACGTCCGTCCGAATTGTTAATGCATAGAGAGAACAGAGAGAATGAGAGAGCACGCGCTCTTGTGGTCTGCTTCTAAACTTCCTCTTCTTCTCTCTCTCGCGAGCGTATATACATAGACACTCACGCACACCTGGACTCTCTCTGCACGTATTAGTCCCTCGAGTATGATCCAGATATATTCGTATGAGGGAGAGAGAGAGAGACATTAAGAGAGAGAGAGAAAGGAAGGAAGGAAGGTAGTCTAGAGGCTAGTTAACGACGAGAAGGGAGGAGCACTGACTCGATACTACTCTTGCACACACATCCACCCGTAGCTGAGAGACATACAGAGAGATGCCCCCCTTGCAGCTGAAAGGTAGAGAATAGAGAATAAAAGACAGACGCACACGTGACCGAAAAAAAATTAACAACAACAACAACAACACATACCGAGAGAGACGCGCGGCTTGTGTCGTTAATACGATTATATTTACAGCCTCCGGCCCGGCCGATGCGGCCGGAGTTGAGCGAGGCGCGCTCTTGTATAAAAGTACACGCGCACACACATAAAGTGTGCATGTTCAAAGTCTTGCAGAGCGCATGACTTTAAAACTTTTAGATTACGAAAAAAATATACATATTATAACGAGAATAAAAAAAAAAAAAAAAATAAAAAAAAACGAGTCAAAACCGATGCCTAAATAAAGAAACCGACAGTCAAAATCAATCAAAATTCTTCTATTTCCCCATGATCCGTGCCGACAACTTCAACGGGCCTCGACGCCAACATCATTGTCATCTGCATCATCGAACCCGCTTCAACACTTCTTGGACATCAATAACAACGACGACAACAACAACAACAACAACGCCAATGACGACTTTGACCCGAACTAATGTTACCGACGCGTATTCACATACATTTATATACACTGGGATGAACAAAAAAAAAAAATAATAACCGTCGATGAATGCGAAACTGCTGTGTCATGTGATGGGACGAATGGAAAATACAAACTGTACGCAAATGAAACACGAACGCGACGTCGCTGGAATTTTGGGACACGATTGGAAATCATCATCATCATTTACGTGGAATCGATTGATATCCGTGACGCATGCGGGATGACGTGAAACACGAATGGAAAACGAAAAACACATCTCACACACGGAAAAATCGGATTTCATAAAAAAAAAAAATTAAAAAACTAAAAAAAAAACAACAACGCCGAGAGTAGAGCTTGGAATATCAGCTAACGGCGACGGAGAACAAGGATAGAGTGGTGCTCGTATACAGCGATCGTATTGAAGTGAGGACAAAGGTAAAGATGTTGTTAGGGAAGGATGGGAACGCTATGATATTTACGATGTGTTTAATCGTGTATGACCACACACCAACATGTAATGATAAACCTCTCCGTTAATTTACAATATAAACGCACGTCCGTTGCCAGCCACACCACCATCAAGCCGAATGAACGTTCTTTTCAGCATTGATCGTACATATCTCGATATAGATCGATATGAACAGCACCCACCGCTTATTATTGAATCTCTATATATATATATCTATTATATATTTACAACGTTCTTTCTAAGTGTGCGGAAGGATCTAGCTATCGATGTTTACCAAATGAAAGCCACAACACACACAACCTTATAGCAAGACTTCTTAGATGGAGATTCTTAGAGAAAGAAAGTGAGCGAGAGAGAGAAAGAGGGGGAGAGATTGAGAGATAGAACGTGAGAAAGAGAGGTCACCGAGGAAGGTGTGTCTCTCGATCCACGTGTTCGCACTGTGTGCGAAAGAGTGAAACAGAGAGAGAAAGAAAGCGAGAGCGAGAGAGCAAACGAGAATCATCCTGACAGCAAAATATAATAATACAAAGTTGCTTCGCCTGGCTTCTTCCTTACGTTGTCGCTGTGCAAACGTTGTACTTAGCTCTTCAGAAACAGAAGATACGTGACAATAACTGTGGATCTAGTTCAACTTTGATTTTTTTTGCTCTGTAATTCTTCTTCTGTACTTCTACTTCTTCTTAGGTCTCTATTTTTTCATTATTTACTCATTGTTTGTTTATTTTTTTTTTGTACTCTTAAAGCTTGCGCATCTCTTTCTTTGCCTTTGCACATGTAACCACGACGACACGGCCAAACAATCGCGCGAATGTCTTGACGTTGTTGCTGCATTGCTTTTATCTTACATTCTTATATACGTATTATAAACTTTCTATTCTCACTGTATAATTACTATGTATAAGTGGTAACCATCATTACGTCTACGCTTATTATGATAGGAGTTACTCTCACTTGTTATCTGCCAAAGGTGAAGGATCTACGTAATAGAACGACGTCTCTGATTATCTTGAGAAACAGAACTAAAGACAGTATTAGTGATCATAACCAATATGTGGAATGATAAAAAAAAAACATTATTGTGATACTATCAATAATAATAAAAAAAAGAAAACGAATGTTCAACCTTTTTTATATAAGTATTTTCAATTTTTATTATAGTAGTAGAGTATATTATTAGATTTGAAATTATTATTATTATTATTACTATATGTAAAATTACTATTATTAATATTATTATAGCTCATAGATGTTGACGTAGTTTTTAATATCCAATACTTTTTACCTATCAAGAATGTTTACATTTACTTATCTTAACTCTAAGTATCTGTCTTAATTGTTGTTGTTATCTGTGTCAAGCGTCTCTCCTTCCCCCACTTACTGGAGTATATACTAATCTCCCAATAAATGGCCGTAGCTCTGTGCTTTTATACTCATTGTGTCTTGCTTTAAAAAAAAATAACGTTGCGAAGCGAAGATAATGATCGATGTGTCTCGCATGTGGCTTGTACAACCGTAGTCAGCTTCGATATAAACCCAACCCCCTGGCCTTAAACCCGAACCAATTATTACAAATAATTAGTATATTTATACATATATTTTTACGTCTTCTTTCCATAATTGTCCACCTTCTTTATTTGTCTTCGCGAAGGTAAGCAGGGCCATCAAAGACGAGCCCCAGGGTAAGGATCACGCGCGGCCCATCCTGTGCTCATTGAAGGATTATTTGGATCGGGATTGAAGCAAGAGGCATATTAAAATATACGTATAGATAGTTTTCGGATGGTCCTCGCGGCTCGTCGTTGAGCGATCCTGCCTCTTTTCGCGAACGACTTTTTTTGAAAGTCGACGTTTCTTATACTACTAAATTCTTTTTTTAGAGGGAGAGCATGATGAGCTAAGTAAATGAGAGATGCCTGAATGATTTGTCTAAGTAAAAGAGTGAAACGAAGCTTAGAGCTTAGAGTGAATCTGTGAGTGATTGCGGATAAGAAGATCTCCGTTGAAAAGGTTATTCAGTTTTGATTAAAATTGAGCAAATTCTTTTAAAGGTTCAACACTTCTTTTCAAATCAATAATAGAATAGTATTTGTACCGTTTTTGTAGAAATTTTAATTAATCAAAGAAATCATTAGCAGTATGGTTACTTAGTTGGTTCTCCAGAAATTTTTCAAAATTTATCTAGGTCCTCTGAAACCATCTAGTTTAGAACTAGGAAGACCTTGATAAAACTAGATCAGTTCCTATCGAGGATCAGTTCATCATTTTAAATAATACAATAAATTCCTAATAGAATTGTTATTTAGATTTATCAAGAATCTTTCTAGGTTTGTCTAGGTACATCGAGACCTACATAAAAACTAGAAAAGTCTTGATGGAGTCAGATCCAAAGAATAATTCCTTTATGATACTTTTAAATTCTGAATAATACAACCTAATCCTTTCTTCACAAGTTTCTTAAAAAGTTTATGAACCTTTTCATGGAGACGGATGTCTGTCGATGCGCGCGTGTGTACAAAAGTAGACATAATTAGGGATGGTAAGGATGATAATGAGATAATGAGATGAGATGAGCACGCAACGCCTACGATGGATTGAACCGGAATTGAAACATGCTTCGCAATGCCACTTGTTCCAGGACCTAAAGAAGCGCGGTTCCCACACCTGCGACATGCAGGCCCTCAGGCCACTTCCGGTCCCCACCACCACCACCGCCACCACCACGTCTGCCATGAGTACTTCTGGTGGGCCGTCACTGCAAATCGTCTCGGAGACTGCCTGAGTCGAAATCAGTGACGACACGGTACTACCACCACCACCATCACCACCACTACTACTACCAACACCACTACCACAACCATCACAAATCCGCTATTGATTCACCTACAACAACAATAACAACTACAAAAACTACTACATCTACAACTACTACCGAAAAAAAGAAAAAGATAAATGAAATAAAAACCACCGTCCTCCTCTACTCGCTCGAAATACGAAAAAAATTATGTGAAAGTCACATACACACAGAGTTCGTGTCTGGCCTTGTTCTTAAACGGTGAGCCCATTTTTATCCACCTTCTGTTTCTAAGAATCGTGGGCTGTCTTCGCATCCTCCCTCTCCATCCTCAACCTCCTCGAGTACTACCACTCGATATATATACTTTTGTCTGAGCCAGCGAGAGACACGATTAGTCGAAGCGCTTTGGGGACAAAGTTTTGACAATGAGAGATAGATGTGTGTCAGAGTAAGTACGATACGACGATCGTATCAGAATTCTTATGATAGTCTGCCTGTTTAAGTGTCGATTGTAAGAATTGTGATTGATCGCTTTGTTATTATTTCTATTGTTGAATTTGCTTCCCTTTATTCCAGTACTCCAGTGAATCATGTCAACATTTTTTTTTATTCTTCAATATCAAATAAAAGCAATGTACTTCCTGGCAAGGTGACGCGAGTCAGCTGACTTTTTGTATACCCTAATGAAACGTATAAAATATTGTGGAAATAAACCCACCTTTGACTATGAGTAAGGTGCATATTTCATGCTTGCCAAATTTTGCAAATTGTTAAGGAATGTTTATTATATCTTGGATCTACTTTTTTTCCTCCAACCACATAGCATGGTTTTATTTTTCTCAATGAACATCTTATATATCATGACAAATGAAAAAAAAACAGTCTGCACCCTTTGCATATATTATTTATCTAATTAAGTCTTTCAAGTTTTGTCTTATATTATTAAGTATATACATTGCTTGTACCTCAGGAAGTCACAATTTTTGTTCTCAAGCTCTTCTACTTTCGTTTCTCTATTCACGCAATTATATAGAAAGAAACTCGAGAAAACCAAAAACGAGAAATCGTTTTCTCTTTTCTCAAAGATACAAGGTGCCAAAAGATAACTCTGACCATAGAGAGAATGAGAAAACAGGATGCGAAGGCAACTCTAGTTTAGTTTGTAGTATCTATAAGCCACACGAACGTTACGCCGAAAAGAGGAGTTCCGAGAAATACCTATGGAGAAAGAGATAGAGATAGATAGATATAAAAGGGAGAAAGAGAGAGAGGGAGATATCTTGGCGCGACTACGGCTGGTGGACTGTTTCAAGGCCCGGCCTCGGAGCTCCTTTTATCGGCTCGGATCGATTCGAGGGCGGCGCGTTCGCCACGCACGCACGCTCGCTTTTCATCCCCCACCTCTACTCCCGAGAGAGGGAGGGCGAAGAAGACACAGAGCAGCGTGCGCGCGCGCTTGCGTGCCCGGGGAGAGGCAGGGTTTTATATACATGTAGCTGGAACGAGCTTTTACCCGCCGAGGGTATTCCAGGAATCTGACGATGTCGTTTGCGTGTAAGGATATACGCACGAGGGAGCTTTTCTTTGCCCCCACCTTTCTTCCTGCTATTGTATACACTGCTATTATATACCCGCTGCGGGTAACGTGGCTGAGCGCCGGCTATTATCGTGCGCAGGCCTCTTTCATCGATTTGAGCGGGGTGATGTGTATATACATGTACACATATAAACGCAGAGAGGGGCTGTAGTATTTGCTCGCGCAAATTGAATTCCGGTAATTAATTTTGCTCTTTGATCTTTCGCCGCGTTCGTGGAATTCCCGTGGCGTGCTGCGCTTTTCTTTCGTGTCGGGATGTAACCGTTCAACGGCAAGCCGCGACGATAGGTTAAACGAAGCGGTAGAGGGTTCGTGGTCGTATAAATTTTCATGAGAATAATCTAGAGAAACGAGGATTCGTTACCAAAAAAGTAAATTCATCTATACATAGCAATTAATTTTCAAGCAGAGTTAATTATCAGCAGACGTCGTATCTCGATTTCGCGTCTTCACGCTTGGTAAATCGGCGCTCTCTCTTATTTATATTCTCCGAGTAGATGTGTGCGACTGCACCCTCGCGGCGCGGTGCTTCACGGCCCATCGGCGTTAAGTGACCTATGGCTTTCGGCCGCTTTGCTGTCTCGCGGGGCCGCTTCTCTCTCTCACTTCCGCTCGACCTCTTTGTTTGTCGAGGGGAAAAAGGCAGCAGCAGCGTGGCCCTTGAGATCGCTCTGGGCGTATTAACGGTTCTTCTGATTGCGCTCTTACATCGTTTCGAGGGTTGAGTTTTTCCAGTTGCTTTGTACCTGTCAGTCATTTCAGTGGGGATGAAAGCTCGTTCCAGGATATACATATATTGGGGGGTGGGTTGTAGGACGACATCGTGATTTTCTCTTATCTGTATTTACAGCTGCGATGACGTTGCGCACAGGCACAGCGACAACAACAACAACACACACGTAGACACGAGCGAATCAGAGGTATCGAGTGCCAAGAATAGTTTAGAGAAATTTTGCCGGCGGACGGAACGCACGACGTCGTCACCGCCATTGCCGCCGCCGCCGCTGTCGTCGTCGTTGGAGGGACAGACGAATACGACGGCGTATATACATACGTATATATATATATACATATATAGTCTCGGACGATGGAGAGGACGATTTCGACGACGAAGAAGAAGATGATGACGAAGACGAAAAAGGAGAAGAGAAAAAAAAACTTATTGACGATCGGAGATTCGGGACGTAGAGCTATTGTAATACGGCGACGTCTCCGTTATACATTGTGGAATAAGAGATCTATATATTATAAATATTATAAATAATTTAAATGAGAATACAATTCGCCTTGTAATATATTAATGATTAATTAAGAGAAAGAGAAAGAGACGAAGCGACAGAGAGAGACACTTTTTTCCTCAGAACTTAGGCTAGTCACTTTTTTGGAATTGTCCGTGCGCGGCGAGCATCGTGTTCTTTCTTTTTATTAATGTATAAATAAATAAAAGAATAATAATAATAATAATAATGAATTAATAAGTAAAACAAAAAACGAGGATAATTATTATACCAAAGAGTAATAGAGATAACAAAAAACATGTGTAATAGTGTGTTCTACGTAGGACGCAGACTACGAACTGCAGAGAGACACTGTATGTGTAAGAGAGAGAGAGAGAAAGAGAGAGAGAAAGAGAGAGAGAGAGCGAGAGAGAGAGAAAGAGAGAGAGAGAGAGAGAGATTACGCATAGAGATGTATTATGAGCGAGCCTGTTATTGTAAAATAGTGGCCTTTCGCGGTCTTTCGCAGCAGATCGCCGAACAGGAGACAGAGAGAGAGCGAGAGAAAGAGAGAGAGAGAGAGAGAGAGAGAGAGAGAGCACGAGAGAGAGACGGAGAAAGAGCGGAAATCGAAGATCGGCACGCTTTCGTCGTTGTGACGCTGCGCGTCTTTTTATCGGGAATTCTCACGACAAAGAAAAAAGTGTTGTATCGAAGTTACATCTCCATCATCGTGCCACTTAAACTTGCCGATCCTCGAGAACCGCCAACAATAGAAACAAAACAAGAAAAATAAAAATAAAACAAAAATTTACGAGAATGCTAGAAGATTCACTTTATGCTAGTATCTCGCCGCCTCGCAGCAGAGAGAAAATGAGTGAAAGAGAATGAGAGACGGGCAATATCGAGATACGTATCAAGAATACGAATACACAGATCGCGTGTGAGGCACAGCAGCAGCAGCAGCGGGCGAGCGGGCGAGCGAGCGAGCGAAAGTACCTCTGTAAATTAAGTAAGAAGATGCCCTCGTTCTTTCAAACTTCGCGCGCTGTGCCGCGCTGCGCCGCGCGAAGTTGCACTACCTAAGTGTGTCAAGTCGGGAAAGGGTCGTTATGCATGTGCACATTACATCTCGTTCTCTTCTTTTCCCTTTATTTGCACCTTTCTTTTTCTTTCCTTCTTTCGTTTGTTTTTCTTTTCTTCGCAGTCCATTTGGTTTTTGCTGGCGCGACGCGCACTTTATTGTTCTGTGCTGATGAAGAACGTTTTGTGGAGCTTGATTTTTTGAAAACCTTCGTCACCTGGCAACTCATCAGTCGCGTAATGTGCATATCTATAACGCAATATACATAATATACATAGAAATAAAGTGTGTAAAAATGTATTAATTATGACTTAAAACAGTGCATTAAGTGGTAGAAGGGAAATATATACTGTAAATAAAACAATATGGGGAGGAGCCGTAAAAAAGACGAAACCGTTTGAGAGGCATAAAGAGAAAGAAAATAATTAATTACCGATTGATTTCACTTATATTATATTCGTGGCTAATCGCGTCTTTATTAGAATTATATTACGATTGTATTGTACGTTTTTTCATAAAAGTATTCTGATAACCTCTCGCGTGTCTCTTTTACATCGTCTACAATTCAAACGAACAATTTTCTTCTTTTCCGCGCGAACGACGGCTACTTTCGAAAGATGAGAGAAAAGGAGAGAATACCTTTTATTTCCTCTCTATTTTACGATTGGCACACACAGACTCACACACTTACACACATACATACAGCCACACATATACACATGCAAAAGCTACGTGAGCGATTCTCTCAGCGACGCGAGGCGAGTCAAAGAGCCATGCCGGCGTAATTCCAATAAGGTCGGCGCAGAGAGGATCATACAAGAGAGGAATTCCTCCTGAGAGTTTGTATTTCGCGACGAGAGAAAGAATCGAAAGAGCGGGGAGAAAAAGAGCGAAAGAAAGAGAGGAAGAATCAATTCTAAATTGTACCGGGTAGGGGGAAGAGGCGAAAAGAAAAGAGAAGATACAATTAACGAGTCGGAGAGTGAGAGAGGGAGAGAGAGGGAGAGAAAAAAGTTTCGTCGTTAACTCCCTCTTTCTCTCTCCGGTTTTCTTTTTCACGCGGCCGAAAGTTCGTCGCTCCCTCTCCCCCCGTTCCGCGCTTCTAAACCGTTAAAGTTTTGCTAATCAGCTTGCTTCTCGCGATTAATTTCGTCTCTCAACGAGCGAGCGCCCGCGCGCGCAAACGAATTTTTGCCCGTTCGGCGATCTCGTGTCTTACTCGAGTTACAAGGGATGAGAAAGAGAGGAAAAGCGAAAGAAAGAGAGAGAGAGAAAGAGAGAGGGGGAGAGAAAGAGAGAGAAAGAGAGAGAAAGAGAGAGAGAGAGAAAGAGAGAGAGAGAGAGTGAGAGAGAGGGGGGGTGTTATTACGGACAGGTATTGTTACGGCTAGTCGAGAGAAATAAAAGAGAGATAGAGAGTGAGTAAGTAATGTAAAGATGAAAAAAAATTAACGTTATTAATTATTACTTATTAAAAAACTCGTTTCCTCTTCCACATTCCTACGTAAGGTGTAAAGTAACAAAAAAATTAAAGAGTATAATTAATAAATGAATTATTATATATGAAGTAAAAAAAATATGACGATAATGAAGAAGAATAACGTATACTGTGTCGTCGTCGATTTTTTAAACAGAGAGTTACAGATTAAGAGAGAATAAAAAAATTTACCTATTTAAGTGTCGTTTTACGCTTGCCGAGAATAATCGACGATGTTCAATTAGACATAAACAAAAATGCGAGTGTGAGAATAGTGTGAGAGAGTAAGAGAGAAAACGATAGAGCTAAGAAGCGTGCGAATGCGTCTCGTATATATGTGGCAAGAAACAACAATTTTTCCTTCATCGTGTATAGCAAATTCAGTCGAAGGGGCGAACTAAAGAAAGAGAGAGAGAGAGCGAGCGAGAGAGAGAGAGAGAGAGAGAGAGAGTATGTGATGAGAAAAAACGGCGAAACAAACGACATGATAAATAAATAAACACTTTGAGAAAAAAAAGTATAAAGAGAAGACGCTAACTAATAACTTCTAAGTCCAGAATCATTGACTAGGAATTCAGAGTAAACAAAAAACAAAAAAAACAAAAAAACATACCAAGAGAGTACATAAAAAATAAGTATGTTAAAAAAAGTATACAAAAAAATGAGAAAAAAAATAACAAAAACAAAATGAATCATCGGTGTCGTGATTGTAGTTCTGTACGTTCAAAACTTATCGCGAATTGTAACCGGGCAGAGAGCCAATCAGTAGTAACAGTCGGAATCCGCGAGCCATATAGATACAGAAGGATATAAGAATAAAGTGACGAATAATCGGGAGATGACGGTGGAAAAGGAAAAGAGAGAGAGACGAGAGAGAGGGAGAGAGAGAGAGAAAGTGGGATTTAAAAAATCGAGTCTTTCAATTTTACTACCGTAAACTGCCAATTTTTTCGAAGCAAGATTAAAATATGTACTTTAACGTTTGTGTAATAAGCAAACAAAACAAACGGATACCAAACCAAAAGAGGAAAAAAATAATAATAATACTAATAAAAATAAAGATAAAAACGTACGTGTAAGCCGGAGGAACAAACAAACAAAAAATAAACAAACAGACGCAGTGGGATAAATAAATTTTTCGTCGTTGCGATGTAGCAGGCGCCCACGCGTTATTCTGTCTCTTGCAAGAGTTTCCCCTCGCGAAGCACACACTTATACACAAAAATCCACGCGTAAATATACGCGCAAACACACACACTCACACACACACGCACACACGCACACTTAGGCGAGAGTCTGGCGAAGTCTCGAGTACACATATCGTTTCGTCGTTAGGATCGGGCCAAAGTTTGATTTTCACTTTTCTCCGGTCGCTCAAAAATTGCGATTCTCCGAGTGTTTACTATATATACATATATAATATAAACTACTGCTTAGAGAGATGTAGAAGATTTATTGAAGAAATAAAAAAAACAATTCAAGACTTTATGGAAATCCATGACGAGATGTAACAATTCAGACGAACGAAACATAACTTGTGCTATTCGCGCGTTGAGCTAGATGTTGACATCGACGCGCATTTTTTGGCTTTTCAAAAAGGCAAGCTTTGAAGCTTATTTAGGGAGCGTTCGTAGTGAGAGTAATGACGTTACGGCGCGTTGCAATACTTTAGGATATCTGTTCTTCAATATTCGATTATTTATCTATATGAAAACTATGAGAACATAAAACAAAATTAACACTCTCTTTATAATACACGACTTAAATACTTCATGGTAAACTTTCTTTTGATCAAGTTTTGATTTTGAGTGGAAATATACATTATAATCAGAAAAATATATTAGTATTCTGTTTACGCAAGGATACAACGTATATCGATTGAAAATAATAAAAGTTGGTCGATAAAAAATCAAATTTTGAAGAACCAAGATCCCAGTGCATTGCAAAGCGTTACTACATCGTTAGTCTCATTACAAACGCATCCTTATACACAAAAACACATGAACATAGGAGGAGGAGGAGGAGGAGGAGGGGGGGGGGGGCAGACGATGACGCCAGACTTCGACAAAGTTCGTCCGCCGCCACCGCCGCCGCTGTCGTCGCGACGTCTTTTTTGTATGAGAAGCAGAAGAAAAAGAAGAAGAAGAAGAACAAGTAGAAAAATAATGCTACGAAAAGGGGGAAAATAAGGACACTAACCGTCCAGGCGCGTCACAAACCCACAGGCATACATACACACTTTCCTTTTTTATCGCAGAGGCGTGCACGTACGGGCGTTTAAAAAACAAACAAGCACACACATACATACACATATGGACACGCTTATACGGAGAAAGAAGGCGCTTGCGCACGAGCACCCTCGCATAAACGTTAATTAATTACGGTGTATTCTCGAGCATTTGAGGTAAACGTGTGTTTATTTATTTACGAGGATATTACTCATCAAATGAGATTCTGTTACTGCAAATGTCTTCTGAAAAAAAAACGCTATAATAATATAGTATAATATATAAATATATATATAATATGCGTACGATATAATTATTACCGTAGTTGTATAAAATGTTTTTAAAGCATTGGAATGAATTATCAGAGCATCGCTATGGCAAAAATGTTTTTTATAAATACTTATTGTTACAACGAAACTGGCTATTGAATCATTGAATTTGGAGCAGTATTTCATTGTGCAAGCATTATATCTTCGGTGCTATATATAATGTATCGCTTAACTACTTTTACGTCTGACGGTTGAGAACAAAAAACAAAAACAAAAAAACAAAAAAAAAAAAACAAAAAAAATCGAACGGAGCACTCGATCAGACGAAAAATCATTTTTGATATCGCAGTTTGTTACTTCGATTCACTGCTTTAACGATGAATTTTATAAATTTACTATATATTGCAAGCGATGAAGAAAGAAAGGTATATATACACACGAGTTCACATACATACAATTTACACATCCACGACAAAGCTTATAAGGTAAACGAATTACGAGAGCGAAAGAGTAAATATCACGAGTTATACACAATAGGACCAAAATCAGCAGCTGATTGTAACAAGTGACGGGATAATTAAACAAAAGACGAGAGAGGACAACTAAAAGTCAACAAAATGCTCACACGTACGAGCGAAATAATGAAAACAAAAAAATAATAATTGTTCAAGTAATGCTAAAAAAAATTATAATGTTGAAGACGCTCGTAAAGCTGAGGGCGCTTTCATTCTTTGAGTCGCGTTTCTTAAAGTAAACGATTAATATTAAGTAATGCAGGGAGAAAGTATTTAAATAAAGTACGTGGATTAGGGAAGCAAAAGAGTCATTGAGGCGTACTGGGGTTGGAAACTTCTTTAGTCGAAATATTTCGATGAACATAAGTTAATGCGCGATCACACATACACTTACATACACGTACACCTACGCACTAACACACACATCAAATGAATATAAAAGAATACACGAATCGCGTCGGAGATTAGCCAAATGATATTGTCGTAGAAATCTGTAAATAAACAAAGTAATACAAAACGAAACAAACGAACAACCGACTCCGAATGAACCAGAATAAGTTGATTTCGTCATTTGCTTTCTTCACTGTTTCTTAATGATCTTTTGATTTCTAGATTGATTATTGCAGGACATTTTTGTTGACAATAATCAACGTGTAATATATAAACGAACTCTTTACATATTTTCCGCTTTTTTTCTAATAATACTCACGTGCAATGAAGCTATACACAAAGCCACACACATACATACACAAATCCGTGCATACACATAATCGAAGAGAAGATACATTAGCAATTATTACCAGAGAAATAATAAACTGATGTATTAAAAAGCAGCGTTTTGTGTAGATTAGCAGGGAAGATATGTGGACTGAGATGGAGAAAGAGAGGCAACCGCGTGAGAGAAGAATCTACCAAATAATAAAGCGCGTACAGATCACTAACCGAGTATACAAGATTGAGCCGTGAAAGCCAGAGTGAGAGAGCGATCGAGAGTAACGTAAGAGAATTACAAAATAAAAATAAAAAACTTGTCGTGAAACAGATATGACCGCGCACGACGGTGCGCCGTAGCCTTAGAGCAGAAAAAAAGTGCAGAACAGAAATCCTCTATAAAGAATAAATAAAACCACAAAAAAAAAATCCGTAACTTTATCGAAACGTGCGAATACGAGAGAGGAATGTTATAGTGCGCGACAGTGACGTGCCGTATAATAAATTAAACGTTTCGCGCGGCGAATGTACGAAAAAAGAGAAAAAAACACGAACGTGAGATTTTCGCGTCGGCCCGCCGCGGCTCAGGACCAAAACCACACAGAGGAAATAATCTATATTTTCGTGAGAGCGAGCGAGCGAGAGAAACGTATAAGAGACGGTGTTGTACGCGCGCGCGTGTGAGTGCGAGAGAGGGACAGAGAGAAAGAGAGGCCGTCGACGGGCCATATCGACGCGAAAGTTTACCTCCCCCGTGAGAGATAGACGGACGAACGCGCGATGACGATGGATTGTCCCGGAGTTACTACACATACATAGACGGTACGCTGGAACTCGGGAATCGAGTCTTGGATTCTCCAGTAAATTGTCATGATTTGTAGTAAAAGTTCCTGTAAGATTATCGATATGGGAGTTTTTACTAGGGGTTGTGATATAAATTACAACGACTCGTACGAATTTTTCGGAGTCTTCGAGCGTCTTCCTCGATGTTACAACGACACTCGTGGTAACTCCGATGAAGTTATTAAACAACTTCGGATGACAAATACAGATAGACCACAAATTTATTTTTCGTAGGCTGATAAGTACATATAAATACTACAAGACGTGACGTTACGAGACGAATATATATAGTATAATAAGACAGAGCGACGTGTACCCTAAGCTCAGTCGCGCGTTCGAGCCGCGCGCGCACATCCCCGGTGCGAACCAAGTTCCGTAGTTTCTCTCCCCACACCCACCCCCCGAAATTCCCATGTTTTCCCGCCCCCTTCGCCCACCCATTAACGATTGCGTGTAGCGCGACCAGGATTTTTCGCTGGCGAACGGAACGTGAACGGTGGCATATATACATATATACATACAATCGCATCCAGAGATGATCGATGCTCGAGAGGATTGAATTCCGACAGTAAGAGAGAGAGAGAGAGAGAGAGAGAGAGAGAGAGAGAGAGAGAGAGAAAAAGAAAAAAAGAGGTAACTGTGCAGCTGCCCGATGTATCGGACGGAGGTGTCGTAGTGAGATGGAGAGTGTGTGTGTGTGTTTTTGGGTATGAAAGAGAGTGAGAGAGAGATGTATCTATAGCGCATAGCAAAAGTCAGTCGTCGGCACTTAAAAGTAGTTTGAGAAGTATCGAAACACGAGAAATTACGAATCAAGTTTTAAAGTGCACGCACCGCGCGACGTGGGCACTGTCGTGTCGAGCCTCGTCGACTCTGCGCGTGAATTACTTATTGTTATTATAATTATTATTATGACAATTGCGGCGACGAGGATCGACGCGACGCTCGCGGCGAGTATATATATACATACATATATATAGAGAGTGGAAGAGAGAGAGAGAGAGAGTGAGTGAGAGAATGAGAGAATGAGAGAGGGACTATGTCGTCCAGAGCGGTTTGGTATTATATGTCGGCGAATCAGCGGATTTGACACGGGCCACGTGTGCTACGAGGTGGAGGAGAAGGACAAGAAGGAGATCTCAAAGATGCCCTTTTTTCGAGTGCTATTCAGAGTGTGTACTGTGTATTACATTGTAAATGCGAATTGAGAGTGCTAAGAGAGAAAAGAAAGTTATTTAAAAGTCGATCGTGGATCGATCATTGCTGGGCGCTGATGGAGAGTGAGCATAGCCGCACTTGAAAGAGAGTGAGAGAGTGAGAGAGAGGCGAAATATGAGAAAGAAGAGAGAGAGAGAGAGAGAAGCGTGCGATTGTGAAAAGCGGGTATTTATTTGGATTTATCGGCGAAAATACAAAGTGAAAAAAGCAGCGGCGAAAAAACAAAAAAAAGTATATTTATTATTAATACATATATGAACCGATGAGATGAATATATGAATGAAATAATGACAAAATAAAGTACTGTCTTTATTCACGTTTCCCTGTGCATTTTCCTTCGTCTTATTTTATCCTATTCCAGAATTTCTTTGACGGAGCTCGTGCAAGATAGGTATCTCATAGGTAAGATTCGTTTTTAATTTCTCTTGTTGAAATCATAAAATATTACGGTACATTGACCAATGTTATTAAAGTTTTTTTTCCTTTTTCCTTCAATATTATGATTTGTTGTTATTAAGTTCTGCTTTGGTAATTGAAATTGTGAAGAAATAAATGAATATACAATTATTATTATTTTGCTACCTGAAGTACGCGCGACACATATTTTGAGAGGTAAGTGCCAATAATTAAATTGAATACTAAAATGTCATGATACAAAGTTTATTGCTTTTTTCGATCAATCGATTCACACTTTTTATTTATTTTTATATATAAATTTATATAATAGTTCTTACGTTTTTAATGTACATATTAGAAAGCAAGTTATAAATACAATTACATAGATGCTAAATATGCTTTTACTTTGGTCAGGTATTTCTAAATTTGATTACGTAAATTAAATTTCGTCTTTGTTCGGTAACAAAAACAAACAACAACAAAATTTTCAAAATGTTGCGCTTTATCATTACAATGTATAATATTCTACGATGAATAATAATGGAAACAATGTTGAAGCATACCCGGTAATTATTTGTCTCTGTTTCTAAATTCAAACAGTTACAACAATTCTCATTCATCAAATCTAATTTATTTGGGTAGAAGTATTGAGTGATCAACGTTTCATTAACGTGATGAAAAAGTATAATATTAGTACATCTTATTTACTTGTTTAATAACAAAAACAATATAACAACGCACTTTACTATCTTAAACGTAGACTTATGATGGATACGTAATCGTCTCATCAAAATCATCGATTGAATTATTTCGTCTTTTTCTTCTTTACAATCTTTTTGTTTTGGAAAAGGATCACTCTCAAAGAATATCTTAAAACAAATTTCTGAGGACCTAAAAATTACCAGACTAAAATAATTAATTTATCATTATTCCTTATATGATTTTTTACGAAATACAATTTCGACGAGAGGACCGCCGTGCGTTATGCTATATAATATATATTTTATGTATAGTCGCATATGTACACCGTGAAAAAGTTCGAGTTTCGCAGGGTATAGGCGGCGCGCTCACAGGAAGGTGCTCCAGTAAACGATGTTGAGTATGATGAAGGCGAAGGGGAAGAGGAAGCGCGACACCTTGTCGATGTAGATGGCGGTGGCGCGGCCCTCGCAACACGTGTCGTACTGCACAGTGGCGGGTCGTACCGGGCTACGGCTGCGCTCCGAGTCCGGTCGCATCGGCGTCTGCTTCGGCGAAATCAAAGATAACAATTATTGTTAATAAAATGGTTTGAGATATTGTAGAGAAAATGATGAGTTTTTTGGACTGTTATTGTTCTGAACACTTCTTTTGGTAGATGTACGGACATTTTTCTTAAATTAATGATTATTAAAAGATAGGTCATTTAAGATAATATGCCAAGGCTTATGTTTTACACGGTAAGTTTAGTTTTGTACTAATAGTGGCTGTAAAGAAAAAAAGTTTAAACAACATAATCTAAAAGTTGAATTCTTTTCATTTATGAGACAAATATCTACTTTGTGTATTATTTTAAAATTCAAACTTTATTCGATTAACTATTCATTCATAAAATGTTAAAAAACTGAATCAGGTGAGTTTGACGTACCGTGAACAAATTTTTCTACGTGTTAACTCTTTGAAGATTTGCTGCAACTTTTGATTCAAGATTTTTACATTCTGGAGGCGAATTTATTATTTTTGAAAAGAAATATGAAAAAATGAGTATGTTGTATTGAATACGTCATTTTGAATTTTGCAAAGCCAATAAATACTCATCTGTCATTTTCACATTTCACATTCACATGAATTGATTCTCAACTTTAGCAATGGTTCATTATTGACAATAATTCTGTTCGTTAAGAAACCAAAACACCAAGTCTATTTCAAAATCAACCACACAGTTACCACAAACTCATCAAAAACCAACTCATGCATCAAAGGGGTCAACCGACTTCGTCCTCCGTCCCCAAATCAAATCTTGCATCTGTCCACTGGCCGCCACTCCAACGAGAGAACCACGCGAGCCCCGCGAGGCATGCAACCGTAAATGGAATTCAGCAGTGGCAGTCTGCCAGCTCTGCTCTGCTCTCTCTGCATGCGTACATACACATACCTTGAACTCATCGATGGCCTCTCGGAGATCCTCGTCGGAGTATCCTTTCATGGCCTTTGTGGCGACCGGGCCCATGTAATTGTTCACGACGGCGAATTCCATGAGCGAGAGGAAGACGAACACGCTGCACGACGACATCCACACGTCGATGGCCTTGACGTAGGAGACTGGCGGCAGCGACTGCTGCGACTGCGTATTTTGCGTTGCTGGAAAATTTTAGAGAAAGTTTTCAGGTTTTATATATTGGTCATGCAGATGTTTTTTTTAGATTTTATTAGTTTGATTAAAAGTTTTGGTAAAAAGATAGTTAATTCTTCTTTTCTTCTTCAATTAGGATTTAAGTGTCGTCTGTATATCATCAGGAATAACTAACAAGGTGAGTGCACACCCTCCGGGAAACGGATTTTGGCGGGCATTGGAGAGTCGATTTCTGGTGCCTATAAATGAAGCCCCGTGTTCCTAATTTCATCCCATAGGCCCCTTTTCTTGAGATACGGGCAATTTCATTTCAAATATCCTCTATTTCGTTAAAAAATGATGTCTCCTCTATTGAATGTCACATTGCAAGTATTTAAGATACGAAAACGATGGAGAAAAATTATAAAACTAGACAGTAAAAGCTAAAGTTTAAGCTCAGATTCGTTAAAAAATGTTGATTTTTCAGGAAATTATAAGCTATATGAAAGATAGCGTAAGAAAAATTTATCCTCATTTCAAGCGATTAAATGGATTGTATTTTTAACCATTTTCTTACGCTATCTACTTGCAATGTGCCAGTCAATAGAGGAGACATTTTTTAACGAAATAGAGGATATTTGAAATGAAATTGCCCATATCTCAAGAAGAAGGGCCTATGGGATGAAATTAGGAACACGGGGCTTCATTTTTAGGTACCAGAAATTGACTCTCCAATGCCCGCCACAATCTTTTTCCCGGTGCACTCTCCTTGTTAGTGATAAGATGACGGAGATAATAATCAATTTCTATATTTCCTTAATAATTCTAATTTATTTTTAGTTTTTAATTGTTAGCAGCAATATATTTGCTGTTTGTGACAGCTAAAATAAGAATCTATAATTATATTAATTACTAAAGTTAAAGTGGGAGGTTAAGAGAAGGAAGAGTAGATGGTGGTAGGGATAGGAGAAGGGAGGAGGTATGGGTATATTAGGAGGTGATTCACGGGTTTCATTTCAGTCCCTGAGGAGGAGCCGGAGCGGGCTCGAAGCGTTGGACAATTTGATTCTACGGGGGTAATTATAAACAAGGACAATCTGAATGCCATTAATATTAATATTAATTTAATTTATAAGACTGTATGACCGATAAAAAAATTCTTATCAGTTAATAATTACTAAAATTAAAATCTGATATACAAAAACGGTAAGTATATGTAAATATGGATAAGTACGTCATTTTATCCCATTAATGCGCAAATGCACATTTTCAAGTACACAATTCTATTGGAAAATCAACGTAATTTTTGTCCACAATCCTACATAGATATAAAATATAAAAAAAAAGACTCAAAAACTTCTGAAAAAAATTGTACGTATTCCTTCCCCATAAAAACTATTTCTAATCAATATCGATATCCAGTCTATTTCCCTTTACCGTCCTTCGAAACCCGTACATCATCCGCTTATCTTTAAAATCGAGCATATCATATTAACCGACCGACAGAATCAATCACCGTAAACTTGGTCTAAAAAATGCAGCGCTACATGCCCGAGTGGCCGAGAGGGCGCGAAAAGTCGCGGAGAGAGACGAGCAGCGGCCGTCGCTCGCACGCGCGCGTATCTGGGTTTTCGCGAATCGCGTGAGACGAGTCGGCCGAGTGAGAGAGAGGGAGCGTATAACAGGGAAGCCATCAAGATGCTCGCAGAGCGCGGCCGGCAGAACCGCGGCGTCCAGATTTGACTCGGTTGAGAGATTGTTTACACCCGACGCGATCGGGGGAGCAGCGAGTCTCTCTCCCTACTTCTCCCCTCTGCTCTTTTATTCATTTGCTGCTACCCTGCCAGATTCGCCCTCGCGGATCTCGTGCAAATAGTTTGCTCGTGATTCATTGAGGTAAATGTATATGAGTGCGTAGACGCCGTAAGAATAATGGTGACCGTATAATAATAAACTTGCGATGAGAATTTTATATGAGAAAACGTATTGGGTCCGGCTGGTTTGGCGAACATAAACACAATATTGGCCACCATTAGATACTTTAAAGAAATGTAAAAATAATGGCCACGAAAACATGAGATGTAGCATTTGAAATTTGTCTAAAGTAGATATGTCTAACATGTAACTAACTTGAAACGAGCTAATTGGCGGACCCGCAGAGTCTAAATTGTCGAACGATGGGTTACTGGGAAACGCACTGGTGTATACATACTTAATCGTATCATAAAGAGCTAATTACCTAGAGTAAGAAGGGAGGTGACGCCGAGGGTGACGCGTGCGGGTATCGCCTCGGGCTTGATCCAGAATGCGATCCAGGACATGACGACAATGAGGGCCGAGGGTATGTAGGTGTGAAAGAGATGATAGCCAAGACGCCGGCGCAGATTGAACACGATCTGGATGCAGGTGAAGTTCCCCGTCGAGTACTCGATCGTGCAGTCGGTCGTGAAGTTGTTGGCTATGTCGAGTTGGGGTAGCTCGATCTCCGGGTTCACGACCAACGGATCCGTCACGTTCCAGATGAACACCAGGTCCTGCGTCGTGTGCGACACTGTGGATGATTCCGATAGGATTAGTTCATTCGTTGGAAGCGGGAATCATGTAGGAATGCTTCGAACTTACGACTTTCGATCATCATCGAACAGATTTGAGTATCGTGGGGATAGGACTCGAACTTCATGGCGCATGACAGCACTAGGGTTAACCTGCGATCAAACAAACCATTTATAACTATTCTTTTGCCGATTCATAGTGGATTACCAGACTTACTTAGACATGTAGAGCAGAGTTTTATCGTGGTAGAGCCAGAGGTAGTGATTTGGTATCGACATCTCGTGGAAGGTGACCTTCTTCGCGTTCTTGAAGAAGCAGTCGGGCCTCCAAATGTTGTGCAGCCAGTCGACGTCGTGGATCCGGTACTCCTCCGACATGTTTTCTGGCAGCCTCAGCCGCGAGTCCCGCCAGCTTTGCGCGAGAAATATGTCCGCCACGTAGGTCTGTCAAAGATGGTATACCATAATTTTATTATTAATTCAAAGTGCCGCGTGAATGGTACGTACCATGGACTCTTCGTTGATGGAGTCGATGCTGAGTACGGTGACGTGGAAGTAGACGATGGTCGGCTGGCCCAAGTATTTGGGAGCCCTGTGCTTGTCATAGTTCTTCGGGTTTATCGGCAGAATGTCCCTTATGGAAAGCGCGACCTCCTTTCTGCCGTAGTCCTCACTCTCCATTTCTCTGCAACGAATTAACGTACATTTCCTCCTTGTTGGTCGCTAACGAGCTTCCGATTGGTACGTCGTGTGCGTGTAGGTGTAAGTGTGTGTTCGCGAGGGAGAAAAAGTTATTTCCATCAAGGTTTTGATCAAGGTATGAATCAGACGTTTATATTAATGCGTAAGACGACGCGAAAGAGGGAGAGCAAGGTAAAAAAGACGATGAATCCACAAAACGGTGCGCGATAACGCAGAGTCGATACCAAGACGACATCGTCAAGAATAAGTACGATTTCTAATGAAAGTGAAGCTGACGCAGTGCACGTCGCAAGTCATTACGCAATAAATTCATTTTCACGGTCTCGCGCCTATGAAAAAATTGAGAAAGTCGATTTATAGATGCTCGTTCGCGCATTGTGCAATGCGTGTAATATGTAAGAAATTTGTCAAAATGTATCTATTATAGAATTTTGTATTACATTGATTGTCATAATTTTTAGATTTAATAATCATAGTGCAAACAATCAATGAATTCAAATTGCCATAAAATGCTCCGTTAGTAATAATCGTACACCTTAATCTACTAATACATGAGTCTTCGCATAAATAATCAAGCATGAGAATAGGACGAAATGCGTTATCCTGAAAAGCGCGAGTCAAGGATCAAACGAGAGAGGTGGAGAGAACAAGAGATAGAAAAATAGATAGATAGACAGTTCTTGCTCCTCGTCTCGTTCTCACGAGCGCGCGAATATTAGCGATTCCGATGAAACAGCAATATCGGGAGGGGAGAAGCCATAAGAGGTCTTCGTGCTGTGCATACCCTAAAGTTCATCCGACAACGTTGTTTGCTCTCCCTTGTACTTGCCGTTAAAGTGCATTAATAATAGACCGAGGGGGAGAGAGGAGAGAGAGAGAGAGAGAGTGAGTGAGAGAGAGGCCGGCTCTCGTTCTGATTTCTCACACTCGCGCCGGCCGAATTGTAAATGAGGGTAGGCACGCTAAAAGTGCCATCGACGCCATCCGGTCGATTAATTCGCGATTATAATTTTACTTCATCGGGTTGAGTTGTCTTTATGTAGTGTATCTGTGGATGTATTTATAATGGTATATTTACAGTTATTAGTTTAGGATAGGTCGTGATTTATAGAGACAGTAGTGTCATATACAAAGGTAC
This sequence comes from Torymus auratus, assembly GCA_900474315.1. Lineage (NCBI taxonomy): Eukaryota > Metazoa > Arthropoda > Insecta > Hymenoptera > Torymidae > Torymus > Torymus auratus. The sequence goes on along the minus strand of UXGD01000173.1, from coordinate 32,830 downwards.
ATTATTGACATACTAAATGGTTATGAAAGAAGTACGCGTACACGTTGGATTCTTAAGAGAATAACATAATGAGCGTTATCTTTTTAAATAAAACGTTTGTCAATGATTTGACAGATAATACGAATGAAAGCGTACGCATACTTCCACACTTGAATTCGACCTCCGAGGAAAACCGGTATACGCGTACTTCTTTTTTCTCGTACGTGCAACATTGAATTTTCTGATTATGAAAATGATGAGAATTTACAAAGTGAAACAATGAAGGTTTAACTTACAACGTAATATGATCAAGTCACATGTGACAAAAGCTGTGCAAAAAAAAATCAAACGACAAAAAAACGTAGAAAAAATGAAAAAAATAACAGTGCTTACACGGACAAAGTATTGCACTTTCAAGAAGTATGGATTCTTTTGCATTACTCTACTTTTTGTTCAAAAATACGATCATTATAATATCCAAACAAGTTTTATATAAAGCTAATTCCACGTCAACACTGAATGTACTTTATTCCAAGCTCGGCCCTTAAAAAAAAGCAAGTAAGCCGCCAATCCATATTCTTCGGAGCACAATAATTCATCCCGTGTTCGGGTTAAAAAAAGTCACAGACGTGCGCGCGACACACAAAAAACCTATATGTAGAAGAAGTAAGAACAACAGCAAAAAATAGTGAGCAGGCGGTGCGTTACACAAAAACACAAAAATACACCTTTTACCTTGCGATCTTCGGAAAAAAGCGGTATCCGCGTTTTCTCGCCGAAAGTCGAATTGTACGTGAGGTTAGGCTATTGACCTTAAAGTGCCAACCCTCGACCTCCGTGGAGAGGACGGCCTCGCACACTTTGTCGCTGAGAGAGTGTATATCACACGAGACAGAGAGAGAGAGAGAGACACCACACACGGGATTTGCAAAAAGGTCAAAGGTCAATATTGCCGTTGGTGCTCCTTTTATCCCTTATCTTTTTCTTTTTATCAAATGTCTCAAGGGGGGAGAAGGATAGTCGCGAATGATCGATGGGGTCAATAATGTACTTGGACGTCTCAAAATCAAACGATGCATGTATATTACTCGTGTAATTTTAACAAGCTAATTTAGACATTTCAAAATTGCTGTACAAAAAGACATTAAATATTGCAGAAAAAGATAAATGAAACGTTTCGCAATGATAAATTCCATCGGCTATTAGACACGCGTATCGTGGCGCTGCGAAACGTAAAAACAGAGAAGGGGAGAAATTGTTCGCCGGGTCAATTTAAGCGAATACTTACGGATAGTGTAAGGCTGCCATATCAAAGAGGGTGTAGAGGTAGCAGCATAGGATCGCCAGAGAATGTCTCCTCATACCTACGGTATAGCATGCTGAGTGAAAACAAAACATTTGTAGTTTCAGAGATACAGTAATATCGAAAGGAAACATAATACATTGCCTTTCTTTTACTACTATCGCTTACAGAAATTGACGTGGTCTCGATTCGAAACAAACGTATCAACGATTTGATCTTTATATAAGCCCGATATTTGAACAGCTGATTGACATTTAATAATGTTTTGAACAAAATAACAAATACTTTTCCGGTTATTTAAAGACAACGTTAATATATTTACAAAGCCGCAAATGAAGCGTAAATTTATATGAAACCACTGCTATCATACACAGTTAATAAATAATTAGTTTAAAAACGTGTCGAGCCGTCTGACTAAATTCACGGCACCACTACTGACATCTCAATAAATCAACTTCCTCGTTTCGATAAAGCCTCGCGACCGACGCGCCACGCTTTAAAATATTCAGCCTCACACTCTGGAATTCCCGTTCAATTATTCAATTACCCGGCGCGTATCCATTACACCGAACCGCTACTCTCTCCCTCTCAACGTTCGCAAGAAGAAAATCGTTCTCTCTCTCACCGATCAGCTGCACATTCTACTTCTTCCGTACCGCGCGTCTTCTTCCTCTCTCTCCGGGGTCTCTCAAAAAAACTTCTCTTCCATAACCGTGAAAATCCCGCTGCTTATGGCTGCTCTCCTTTTCTCCATCGCCTCGTCCTCTCTCTCTCTCACTCTCTCTCTCTCTCTCTCTTTCTCTCTCTTCCTCGGCGACGAGTCCAACACTTGTAAAAATCGTCGCTAGTATCTCATCCTGCGCGCGACGGCATGCTCGCAAGAAATCGGCACGGGGGCTATATTCTTTATCTTGTAGTATATAACGTGTGTAGGACGCGAGCGCGCGCGCTTCTCTATCTGCAGCGGGGAGAGAGAGTCCATCGGCGCCCGGCGACTCTAAGCCAATTTCCCTATCGACTAACTGATTAAGCCCTACTCTTTCATCGGGAGGAGGAGGAGGAGGAGGAGGCCGGCTGCGACGCTCCGGACGACGACGCGTCGGCTATCATGGACACCTGTGTGTGTATAAATGTGGGAGAAAGAGGGAGAGACAGCGAGCGCTCACGTGCGCCTTGCGTGAGTTGTGTGCACCACCACGGCGAGTCTCTGATAGTATAACGCATAGTGTGTTGTGTGTGTGTGTGTGAGAGTTTTCTTTTTACGTGTGTCTGGGTTTAAAGGTGGTTGTATCTCGTTCGCGAGAGCAAGATACTAAACGTCGCTGTGACGTGTTACAGCATACCGCCGCGCGCTTTTTTATTTTAATTGGATAAGATTGCGGCCAATATATAATCATTAGTAGTATTATGACACCTCAGATTGACGATATCCACGATATTCCGACAATTTAATGGTTATTAATTTTACCGTAAATATATAATAATCGTTACATCGATCGTCAAGATATGAGCACTGTTCTGAAAAAAAGAAAAATTCATAGACCCGCAATCGCATTGATATCGAGAGACCCAATGCCATCAAGTGATTTTATAATTTCAAGATCATCTCCCGCTATTGGCTATCGCGAACTTGAGACACCGAGCAGACGCGAGAGGAAGGGGGCGAAAAAAATAGATGACCCCAGCAGAAAGGAAAGGAAAGAGAGAAAGAGAAAAAATGTAACTCACGTTCGAGTCAAGGTCGCATTATGTCAATTACGGACGGGATGTAACCGGAGGCCCAAGGGATACGTATACACACACAGAGATGAGGGGGGGCTAAGCCGACGGGGTCGCGTCAAACACGATCGTAAGTAAGAAAACGTCGACGATAGTTGACTCCGGACGAGGCTTTCTCGGATTGTTAGCCGGTCGGTGTGTATTTGCATAGAGCAAGGGTGATGTCACAACAAATTGACCTGAGTATGAGTTGGTTGGGATTAGAGATCGGTGTTGTAATGCAAGAGATCAATTTTGGCGGGCTCGAATGTGTACGCTTTTTTATGATTTTATTATAGATCTGTATATAGGTGTTTTTAATCTTGAATAGATGGGAACGTTGTAAAGTTGTAAAATAAAGACCTTACATTATTTTATCGTATTATAATTATGATTTCTTCATCTCCCAGTAACAGCGTTATTATTCTTATTACAAACCTTTACTTTGTCTTATCCCAATTCACCATGAAAACCTTCAGCCCACTTGTGGTCTCGCACGCAAAACAAGCAGCACAGATCGCAGTGCTGTCCTCCGGCCTCTTACCCTCAGCCAGCGACGAAAAGCCAATTTTCGCGATTATCACGCTTATGACGCGACATGACTATCTCCGGTTTTCGGAACCAACGGTCGGAAGTCGCTTGCTTGCACTAGCTGCTGGTAACGCAGAGTATACACTTACTTACCCACCGTCGTGCTTTTACGGTATGTTGGTAAGCTCGCAAGCGGTCGGTAAGTGGAGAATCGATCGCTGACCTCTCACCTCGTTTTTTCACATCGGGTCACTAAACCAAAGAGGCGCGCTCGCGAGCCTCTCTCATGCACCCATTCGTTTATTTTTAATGACGGCACTGCAGACGTGTTCGTTTGGATTTCTATTTTTAGAGCTACCCCCCGCTTTCTCGACGAGTCCGCATTTTAGCGTAGGTGTGCGCGCTGCGGGTGAAGCGGGTTTCGGCCAGTTTTTTTTTTTTAAGTAATAAAAGCGATGGTTGTTATTACGATGTAGGTTTGGGAGAAGGTGTAGTGGTACAATAAAAGGCGAGATTTTTTGGTAATTATATAAACAATTTATTTCGTTTATTATGTATTTATAAATGAATAAATAGGGTGTTTTGTGAGCTTAAAGAATTATTCATCATTTTCATTTTTCTTGTTTTTCGTTTAAGAATTATATGACTATAACAGAAGCTACTTTTTTAAACAATTAGAATAAACGCTCGTTGGCTGATCCCCCACGCTCAGAGGATCCTGATATGTTTGTGTGTTGTATCGTCGTCCCTTATACTCTTATTGTATGTCTTTTCATCATTTATTTATTTTTATTTATTTTTTTTTCATCTTTTTTTCTCTTTACTCGTATATATATTTATAGATATATATACTTTATAACGAATCTTATACGCGGGAAGCATCGCAATTTTTATAATTTGCGCAATACGCATCGTCATGTATTAAAAAAAATGTTTCTGCAGTTTATAATCGTCTTCTTCTTTTTCTTCTCCTCCCACTTTCTCTCTCTCTCTTTTTTTTATTATTATTCTTGTATAACATTTTTTTTTTCATTTTATAACTATAATTCAGTTGTCTCGTCATTCAGCGGTTTTTAGTTCACGCTCAAACGGTTTAACATGTAAAAAAATGTACAGGACAATAAAAAGTGTTTGTACAGAGAGAATGAATAACAAATTCGAGGATAACATCGCCCTTTTTTCGTGTGTCTCCGCGTGTATGTGTGTGTGCACATGTGTTTATTCAACCTTCGCTTCATTTACATTGTTTATATATATATGTATATTTATCGGGGAAATAAGCTCTATTTGCTTCTGTCACTCTCTCTCTTTCACTCGCAGAAAAACATATATCGCGACCCTTTACATGATCATCAACAAACAAAAAAGTACACGTATCAACGAATTTCGAGCTAACAACACACATACACACGATACAAAAGCCGATTTCCCGCCCCCCGTGTCTTCTCGCGAAGAAAATTCGCGGATAGTCGCTGTATATCGAGGTAGGGTAGAGAGTTCAATGATTGCCGGAAGGAAGGAACGACTGCTCGGACCAAACAAAAAGCAGACTCTCGCTCGCTCGAGTGAATTTCGCGCCGAGCTCCCTCGAATGTATCAAAAAACAATGTTCGGTGTATATATACGTGGAGGGGTATGTTTATGTGTCCGTGTATATCGCGTGGGGTATAGCAAGAAACCGTTTCTCTCAGACTATATAATACGAACTTACCTATACTCTCTCACACAATGCGCGGTATTATAGTACATGTTTTAAAGCTCTCTTTCTCTTTCGCAACGATCAACATATTTATAAATACTCTTTGTATCTCTCTCTCTCTCTCTTTCTTTCAAACAAAACAAAACGCTATTACGCTCCGGTTATCCCTCTTGTTCGCGCCCTACATACGTCGCGGACACTTCACGTCGCATCGATAATAACAAGAACACGCGCGCGCGGTAGGAGGACTAATAATTCTCGGCGACACGTGAAAGGAAAAATGAGTCAAAGTACTATCTCGCCCGTCACGGTATCAACGTGTCGTGCGACATTTGTATTTACTTTTCCGCTCTTTCTCTCGCGCCATCCTCTTCCTACTCCTCTCTCTCACTCTCTGCGCTAAGCCGATTTGACGCGCTCATCGTTCCTTTTTAAACGGATTCCGCCCTCTCCTCTCTACGTCGCGGAACGTCATAAATGCGCGCGCGGCAGGGAAGCTTATATACGCAGATAAAATGGAGAAAAGACGCGCGCGCTCGCAGTGCAAACGAAAGAGAAGAAAAAGAAGAGAGAGAGGAGGAAGAGTCGCACAAAGCGTCTTATCGGGATTCGAGGCGACGATTCGCCGGGGAAAAACGAGGGCCACGAACTCTACTTTCGCGCGCTAGAAAGAGAGAGAAAGAGAGAGAGGGAACGATTCGAATTCGACGTGATCAATGCCACTTCAGCGCCAGATTTACGTGAGGTCATCTCCTGTTTCGTAAGAGAGCGTTTTACGCGTTCTCTCTCTCTCTCGCTCGCTGTCGCTCTCACTCTCTCGACAACGTGTGCCGCCTCGCTAAAGCCCGGAAGCTCCTCACCTCGGGTTACCGACGAATCCATCGTTCTTCGACGAGCCGTCGTCGATTTTCTCCCGGTCTCCTTTGTTCGCCCTCTCACTCTCTTCTCTTCCTACCTTGCTCTGTCGCACACAGCATCAGTCACCGGGAGAGTAGCGGAGGAATTAAGGAGCTGATCGATCGATAACTTCATTCGACGACGCGCGCGCCCGCGGCAATTACCGCTTCTTCGGATGCGGATCGGGCCCTCGTAGTGGCTTACCACTGCTACTACTGGTGTTTGACAGATCGGGCGCATTACTCATAACGCACTCCGCGATATGAGTTTAATGAAAAATCATCAATTTTTCTCGACTGAATGATATAGTAATTTAGAAACATTTGGTTACAATTTTAATTTCTTTATTGGAAAGTTAAATAAATGACAGTTCTGTTAGGAGGGGATGGATGTTGATTTTTAACAAATGATGTTAGTTTCTGAATATAAATGTAGATTTTAGTACAAAAATTTTTTAGAATAGCATTGAAAATTGAATACAGTAATACATCACTGGTTTGTCAGACATCAGCAGTACAAACAATAATTCTTTTTTCGACCTTTTCTATACGAGTCTTCGAAATCTTAGCAAACTGACCGAGCCACCCACTTTCGTCCTCCGCTAATCCACGTGCCGACGAAAAAAAAACGAGAAAAGCTCTGTCGATGGCTCGTTCCTCGAGACACGCGCGGAGATTTCGCGAAATCGTCGTCGACGACGAGAAAGAGCCCATCGAAGTGGAAGGCGGTAGTAGAGGGCCGAAGCTTAGCGCAACCAAGGGAGGGGATAAGCGACAGATTAAAAGCTGGAGGGCAGCGAAGTAGAGAATGAGAGAGAGAGAGGGCCAACAACTCTCCGAGCTCTAATTATACGAGATCCCAATCGCGACGACGTTACCGCGAATTTTTCGCCTCATCGCGTCACCGCTCTAACGATCCTTTCTCTCCTCTCTCTCTCTCTCCCTCTTTCTCGTCTTCCTCCTATATCATATCCGCCGTTAGACCTTCGTAATTTTTCTCCCGCCCGCGCGCGTCTATGTATATATAACGGGCATGTATGTACATATATATCGGCGTATATGCGTGCACACGTGCAGCGGCGTGCATATCGTTAAATTTACATTTGTTATCTCCCCGGCCGCCGCCGTAGCTGCTCTTCTCTCTCTGCGGCCCGCGCGGATCGTAAACTTTATACAATATTGCTTTTCCGATAGCCGTGCGCCCTCGCGTCACATTCGACCGTTGGATTGGGACGGGATATGTGTGTATGTATATAAACAGACACGTGTACGTGTGTGTACGATACGTTTATATGTGTATATATGGATGGAAGGGCGGCAAATACAGGAGCGGCTCAGGCTCGTACATCTTCCACGGCACGGCCACGTGCGCGCGTGGGATCGGTGTCATCGAGGTGAATTGATAATTCCGTAGTAGCGAAAATTCTCTTTCTGTCTCTATCTATATAGGAGCGATAAGTGCGCGTTGAACGGGTTCGAAAACTGGGTTTGAGGATTTTTTAGTTTCTTTCTTCGTTATTTTTTGGGGAAATCGGGGCTATCGCGTGATGACGACACTATCAGATCGAAATGCGAGAAGGTATTTTAGGAACGAGCTTCGGCGTTGTACGTGGAATAAGGGAAGAGAGATGTAGGCTGATCTTAGCAGTTCGATATTAAATGCGGGCTTCGAACCTCGTTTTTTTCGGGATATGTAAATTTTGATCGAAAGAACCAAGAAAAGTTTGATTTACTTTTTTGTTTTAACTGTTTTGCTTGATAGCCGCGTTATCGGTATACTTGATATGTAATATATACTCAAAACGTGTGTAATCGTAGTTTTAATCGCTATCAAATCCCTCTTATTAACTTTAATCACAAAACTTTTAATTCAACTAACAACGAGTGTATTCTTCAAAAACTTTTTATAATTGCTATTCGCTATCGAGATATGCATCAATTCGTTTATATAAAAAATTTGCGGTAAACATTTTAACATTTTTTTTCAAATAATTTTTTCTTTATATGATTCAATATTCTTTTATAATTGATATGCAATTCGATTATATACAAAGTTCAAACGTCTGTCAGTCGAATATTAACCTCGTAATTAAAGGAAAAAGTTTCTTCAAACTTCACTGTATAAGCTACACATGTAACGCATGCGCGACTAGAATAGGATAGTAATTTTTTTTTTCAACTGCGCCGTAATTGAAAGAGGACGGAAAAATTGTAAGTTGAGATCCTGTAAAAGATTCAAAGATTGTAAAAGTTTATTGGAAAAAGTATATACTTACAACTACTTTATTTAACTAGTTTCAGTAAAGACTGTACGTATTTCCTTTGGAATTTCGTTAGAATAGAGAAAGTTACGGGTGGGGTCGGAAAAAGTCGAAATCTTTTTAGCTTATTCTTCCGTCCCAAAGACGAGCCTGCACCATTTTCTCTCATCCACCGACGCTTTACCAACGAAAAATCATAAAGAATATCCACGAACGCTAGTCGATAGCCCAAAAAAACTCGCCGATACGCAATAAATTACATTTTAACGAACAAAAAAATAAAATCTTTTTATATAATCGCAAACTTAACATATTTACTACGAACTTTATGAAAAAATAACGCTCTGATCATCCCCGAATACAAAAAGTATCTCTAACATACCGACTCCTTATATATAACCCCGAGCGATCGTCCAGACGTGCAGTCGCATACGAGGAGGGATACGAGAGAGTATACATACGCGTGTATATGTGTGTATCTGCATGTGTGATTATATAACCGCGAGCCTAAACTTCTTATACATCCGTATCTGCGTGTATTTATATATGCATGTATACCGAGTAACTTACAGTGCGATTACGCCGCCCGTGATTAATGTACATAGTGTGTGTCTGCGCGCGCCCACGCCCCTGACCTCGACACTCTCTCTCTCTCTCTCTCTCTCTCTCTCTCTCTCTCTCTCGTGTGGATACATTCGTGTGTATATCAGTACATGGTCCGATTCGCTGAGAGATAAAGAGAAACAAACGGTGTATGTGTGTATGTGTCTGTGTGTGTGCGGGGGGGGGGGTCCCATCGACGAGTAAACGAAACACAGTAGAAGGAAGAGTTATACGGGGAAAATATACGCGCTCGAGCGTCTCGCTCACTCTCTCTCTCTCTCTCCTACCCTTACGATTATGCTATTACAATTATTATTCTATACATTCATTGTTTCCACGGAAGACTTGATATATACGCGAGACGGCATGCAACATCCGTCTTGTACACTCGCGCAAAGGAAAACGATGAATTAACGTAACAGCTACGTCATTTATATTTTTTCTTTTCTGTATTTTTTTTTTGTTCAAGGAAGAAAGCGAGAGGTTTGAAAAAAAGAAAAAGAGAAGAACGCCTTTCACGTTATGCGTATATATATATAGGCGTACACACACGCGCGATCGAACGCGAAAGGAAGAGAAACCGAGACGACGCGCATAGAGGAGAGAGGGAGAGCCTTTAAAGCTCTTTGAAATCGCCGTCAATGACGACGACGTCGACGACGACGTAGCCCCGGGTCGATTTCTCTGATCCACAGCCGACGTCGTCGTCGTCGTAGCCGCCGCTGGCGGAGTAGGCAGAGCGCGACGCTCGAACGCGCGAGCCCGTGTACAGTCGCGCGCCTCAATCACTGGAAATCGCGCGAGGGCTTTTGCTTATACATATACATGTGTGTATGTGTGTATGTGTATGAAGCAAGTACTTTGAACATACCCTTGGTAACTTGAAAAAAAAAGTAATTTTTTTTCGTTTCTTTGTTGAAAAAATTTGTTAGTTTAATAGGTGCTTCTTGTGGTTCGTCAAAGATTCTTTTTCTTTTTTTTTCTTGGTACGCGTTTTACATGTAACGTTTCTTCTTTTTCTTTTTTCAGTAATAAATGTCCGTTGGGTATATAGGTAGTCGTGAAGTTGACAGGAAGCCAGTCTTGATCTAGCTACGTTTATTCGTACTATCAAATCTAACCGATCAACAATTATTTTTTTTTAAGGTTTTTTCCTTATAATAATAGGCAATTTTCTGACTATACCAGTGTGATGACAGAGTCGCACGAGAGAACGTTTTTGGTTTTTCTTCTCTACTGGGTCGGGCAAAAAAAACGGTGAACTTCAAAGTATAGCAGTGCAATAAATGAGGCTAGTCTGTATAATATTCGTCGATCGTACGTTTGATTAAATACCTATATTACAAAACAAGCAACTTACGTACATGTCGTACGTAACACCCTTCAAGCGAATCGTAAACCAATAATCTATACAAAAGAAAAAGAAAAATAAAACCTTAAAAGATGAAACCATAATTCATACTCTATATTCTCGTCCTCGATCGACCAAAGGAACTTTAATACTGATATATAACACATCCAATTGGCAACCTAATCCTAACCCTTTAAATACAAATTTGTACCTTCAGTGAGTAGGCAATCGTCGAGGATCATGTATATTATATCTCCCTCTCTCTCTCTCTCTCTCGTTCTCTTTTTATTTACGTTCGTTTTGTTAACACACACACACACCTATACGCGTGATATATACAGGTTACGTTAATGCTATATAGGCGCGGTACATTAATTAGGTTGCCAAGAGACCGAAAACTAAACCTAAGCCTAAAGGTTGCACACGCGGGTCGCCGCCGGGTACATAAGCTTCAGGTGGGAGACGGGTATTGCGCGCGCGCAAATCACCTAACCTAGAAAATTCCTTGTTATAAAGGACCTCGAACGTACTTACCCTCACACAAACATACTCTCACACCTCTCTCTCTCTCTCTTATACGCGAACCTACTACAGTCTGCGGTGATCTACAATATATGTACAAATGGTCATCATGATCATCATCATTGCTCGCACGCATGTAGTCCTCGTCCCGAGTATGTATATATGTATACGGTAGTAAAGCTCAACGTATGTACAGGTCGGTGGTGGAAGGTGGGAGGGACGAGCCTTCTGGTGCTGCTGTGGCGCCCTCTACAGGGCAAAGAGTACGAGTGGTCACGAGGCGCGGCTCAGGCCGAGGAGGAGGAGAAGGCCCAAGAGCAGTGCCATCAGGCTCGGCGGTCGACGCCAGGAAGACACGCCACTGGCCCGGGGTAGCTTTATCTCGACCTCCGCCATCTTGAAGATCGAGAGGAGTGGGTGCGTGTGAACCTCCTGGTGGCGGTTGTTGATCTTGTCGCTAAGGTCCTGCAGCATCGAGGCGCACTCCTCCTGCGAAGCAGAATACCAGTTGTGCGTTAAACATTTTAGTCGGGCAGTTAAGTGGTAATTTTGATGTATGGTCAGACTTATCATAGGGGTAAAAAAAGCTAAATTATTAAGCTCTCATCATTTTGATTCTACACACATATCTTGGATAGATTGCTATTATTTTTTCATCCTTTACCTCTATGCTTAAGGGGATGAATTTGTTTTGAAATTCACGACTTTACGAACTCTACACGATGACGTTAGTCCCCCTACATCCTCGCTCCCGAGAGAGGGTTATTACGGTCATTCTGTTTTACTAAAAAAAATCCAGAACTATTTCCCTGTACAGCTAGAACAAAGTCCTCTCCACAGGAAGGGATGAAACCTGGAAAGCCGTCAAAAACCAGCTTTCAAAGCTTCCCATCAAAATTCGTAATACCTCGGGGGTGACATTCCCCTCGGAAAATATCTCTCTCTCACCCCCCTCCCTCACTCTTCTCTCTTCGCCTACGCCGGAGAATAATTCTCAACGTCGCTTTCCATTATCCCTACTAGTCCATTATCCCCCTAATAGGCTTTACACCTGTGCCTTAATCCCAAATGGTATCTCTCCACCTCCCTCTTTTTCACCGTCATCCTCTCTCCCTCTCTCTTACTTGGGCGGCGGAAATTGCAGGTGACGGCGACTCGGTGCCCTCTCGAGAACCTTGACCTTGCCGGGGCGCGACGGGACGCGAGACACAAAAAGCCATTATCGGGGCGGAGGCAAAAATTCCGGAAATTAAAGATTCAGCGAGCCGTAATCTCTCGTCGGCAAAAAAAGGGGGACAAGGTGCGCAGAAATCGAGAAGCCGCGCGCGCGCGCGATCAACATTCACATTGAGAGGGAAGAAGAAGATGGAGGAGGAGGAGGGACTTTAAATTCGTTAGCGCAGGCGGAGATTGTGGGGTGTGTATAGTCGCGCTGACGACAGCGGATGGCGATTTCTCGGTACGGGAAGCAGGGATTCTAATGGCTGTTTAATTAAATGAAATATTTATTAGTGAGGGGACTTCTTTCCTTCAAGAAAAATGATATTTTCGCTATAGCTTTTAGTGCTATTAAATATTATTAGAATAGGAAAGCGTCAAAAAAACTTTTTTCTTGTCGTGTAGACGCCACTCAATACAAACAATATATATATATCATGAATTTTTCACCGTTATGAGTCAAATTTGTTTTCTGACGAATAACCCTCGATAACCCTGGAATAACCATGGATAACCTTTGGATAGCCCAATAATCCGCGAATAATCCTTGATTAATCCTCGATAACCCTGGAATAACCCTGGATAACCCCGAGTAATCCTCGATAACCCTTGAATAACCCTTGAATAACCCTGGATAACCCTGAATAATCCTGGAATAACCCCGAATATTCCTGGATAACCCCTGGAATAACTTTGGAAAGACTCGTTAATTCGAGGGCAATAACACAAGGGAGAGAGTGTGAGAGATAGACAGTTTCACCCAATAACAAAAGAGAGAAAGAGAGTTTGGGTTATTCGACCTATATTTCGGTTATCAGATGCTTTTTGTATTCGTGGAAACAAAAACTATACGTACTATTATAGAAAACATCGATTGAAAAAGAATTACGCATATTCAGCTCTGCACGTGAAATACGAGAGCGAAACTTAACGAGCTTTCCATCGAAGAAATGTATATTGACATGCCAGCTGAACATACATCGAATCGCGTAATTTATCATTTTCAATTTCGCTCTAGATTGCTTGTAATAAAATTGGATTTTCATCAAACATAATTTCCCAGGGCTGTTTTCCCACAATGACAGAAACATAATCATCGAACTGCCGTCTATTTGAGTAACATTATCAACAGTGCTACATAACTTTAGGATGCATTTCATCTGTATCTAATTTCTAAGTGTATAATGATTTCCCTACGAGCGTTATTATGTTAATTATTCTACGTATTTGTCATACAGATATTATAATATTATAATATCTAGCCAAGCTTTAGATGACGCATTTTTTAATTTGAATTTTAGCGATATGTCACAGATTAGTACATTGAATTGTTTGGAATTTCTATACTTGTATTGTTGTTGCATAATGAGCTAAAAACGGTAAATGTGTCAAACAATAATAATAATATGCGACTCTCGATAAACATAAAATTCTATCCCACTTCACAATCGACCATAAAAACCATAACTAAATAGTTCTTTCAAGCCCAACCACAACTCTCTAATTAATCACCCTTATACCTCCCCAAAAAACCCCACACCGCTAAGCGTCGTCCACCACAAACACACTGTACGCACGCACGATGCGGCTCAGCCAAAAGTTAAACGAACAGACGCACACAGCAGCGGCGGCGACCGGAAAAAGGGATGCGCGTGCGGGCGGGTGGAAAAGCGAAGAAAAGAACGGCACGCGCGCGCGGCCGATCCTTAATTTCGCGCTGTAATTCAGCGCGAGCGCGCGTCGGCATTCCCCACCCAGCTTGATAAATAACGCGCTTAATTTACAAAGGGGGCGAGGGTGAGGAGAGGGAACCGGATTAATAACGCTTTGCGTCGTCGTCGCTGCTGCTGCCACTTCGCTGGATGCGACGAGAGAGCGCAGGTGTGAATTTTCGCCTTGTTCGGCCACGTTGCGCGCTCGATGTGTTTGGATCCGTTGTTCGGTTGGCGAGAGAGAGGGTGAATGTTTTTTTGTCTTTTCAGAGGGTCAGGGGTGGGATTTAATTTAGGGGTGGCGAAGTATGTTAGGACGATAATTAACGGTATTTTGCGTTGCCTGAATGCTATTTTCTTTATTAGTCCCTGCTGAGTTATGGCTAGCTTGTTTTGTACTTTTATAAGTAATTTCATTCTATGCATATTAGTTTTTGAATTTCAAAACTAAAATATTACATTAATTTTAAACGAAAAGTGCAAAAATTTAGTAATAGCAATGATTTTCAGTAGTAATAGACGGTTTAGATCAGACGTCTATACAAAATTCATTGGCCGATTTAATTTAGTTGTATAATCAACGTACCTTTTCATGCTTATAAATAACTAATTCCTCCCAACAGAATCTGATAAACACAAAAAAAAATAATAATAATAATTCTTCGTCAGAGAGACCGTCGGTATAAAATATTATACCGCGAATGCGATAAAGATTAAGACATTGAGATTAGTTGTAAAGTGACGTAAGTTAGACCAGCGGAAAAACCGCACAAAGGCGAGTTCACTGAACCTCCAACATTCCGTAACCTCAGCAACGCCGGTGATGTAATCATAAAGAATAAATTGGATCGCATTCACCGCCATACCGTGAAATCCGACTTTTATTAAACAAAAAAAGGGAAAGTCCATATCCCAAGACGTAAATTCGCGCGCGCGGCACATTTTCGCGACTCTTCAAAAAATTCACCCGCGCACAGAAAAAACAAAGCACAAAACGCAAGCGACTCTCTCTACACGCGCGAAGCGTTGCGTTGGGGAGAGAGAGAGAGAGAAAAAAAAACGAGGAAAGAGAAAATCGCCGCCGCGCATAAACGCGCAGCGCGAAAAAGCGCCCGGTCACGCAATGCAAATGAGCTGTGCACGCGCTCGCTCTTTTACTTCGTTTTAATTGGATTTTTTTCCCAGAGAGAGAGAGGGAGAGGGAGACGGAGGGAGGAGAGGAGGACGATAATTGAGTGACGTGGGGGAAGGGAGCAAAGAAAGTTGTAGGGTCTTTGGGGCCGCACGGCGTTAGGACTTAGGCGGGAATTATGCCGTAGAGCGTGGAGAGAGGGAGTTTCGCGGGATCGGCTTTCGGAAATTGGCTTTGCGAGGATTGCTACCCGGGGATTGATATAAGGCGCGCGCGCGAGCTCGAGTGGATGGGACGACGCAAGTAAGCGAGCGTATAAGGAATTTTTCGTTTTTTTTTCTCTTGCGGGAGGTGTATGGTTGGTTGGTGATTGGATGTACTGTCTGTTATCAATACTTTGAGTGGATCTTTTCGAATACAATGTATCGCCGTCGCAGAGCAGAAGAGAAACGTTGGTAGGAATAAGTCACGTACAGTGTCGATAAATACAGTCACTACTTTAATTAAAAACCTTTATATGGAGCAATAAAAGTACTTGAAAAACGTTGCTCGCAAGTAAATCTTGAGAAAACGTCAATCTCAACAATCTTGTAAATATTGAATAACTTTTTAATCTTCCTAAAAGGTTTAAAAATGAAGTTTCTCAATAATTGACAAAAGGAGAGAAAGTGCGCACGTAAAATGTAATCGTAAAAAGCGTTTCATTCGAGTCATCATTTTTCAATTTTTAAATAATTCCAAGCGCACCTTTCAGAATTTTTTTCTTCTCCCCCTCTCGCCTCGTCTTAAAGTGGACACACTCTAAGTTGGAAAATTCTGCCGCGCGTCGTAGTAGGTATTACGTCGGTTACAGATTACGCTTCATATTTTATCAGGACCTTTGGAATAATTGAAAACACTTGCGCGCGTGCGCGCATACGCGTTTACAGTTATTAACGCAATTTTTCTCATTGCCCGAGAAATACACGGTATCCATCTTCCACTATTTAATAATCCTCAAACCCATTTTTGCCTGCGCGGACTTCTCCCTGCCCCCTCCAGACGCGCCAGGGCAAAGGTAGAGGGAGGGGGATAAGAGGGTCAAACTTCTTTAAATTCATGTCCTTTCATGCTCTAAACGATGGTATGCATTATTTAGGTTTTTCCGAGCCGGGGTCAAGAATTTATTTCTTTTAACGACGCTCGCTCTTTGAGCAAAAGTAGGTTAATTCTTTACACTTGAAACGCATTTTTTCCATTTATCTTTTTATTAATATAAAACTGTAAAACTCGTTTCTTTCTCCCACCCTCTGTCTCTCTCAAAAAAAAAAAAAAAAATTATAAAGAATTACAATCTGACACACTTGCAAAATCCACTTCAAAATTAAAACCTTACAGCTGCCCCCTTTGTATCACGTCAAAACCGCTGCGATTAAAAAAAAAACCTCAGCCTCCTCGCGATCGATATCACGCGCACGCACCTCGTGCACGCGGTCATTGAAGTAATTCACGAATCGCATGCCGTCGGCCGTTCGCTCGTTGTTTACCCCCGCCGCGCGTGGCACAAGTTGTCGCGCGCGCTCGCGCCGTCGTCTACGTCGTCGCTTTAATTTCCCGCCCTTTTTCGGTCGAATCTCCCCATCCGTCTGCCTCGAGTGTTTGCGCGCGAGGTAAGATAAATCGTGCTTATCTGTGAGCAGCGCGCGGGGACGAAAAATTATTGCACGCACGCGTGGGACGTAGTCCGAAGATTTCTGTTTGCACTGTGTGGCTCGATGTATGTGTGTGGGTACGGGATAGTGTTGATCTTTTGTCGTTAGGGGGGAGGGCAGCAGCGTAGTGATAAGTAATCTTGCATGTGAAAGTGATTGCTTAGGGAAATTATTTTGTAATTTTTTTTTCTAGCCCCGTCGACGTGAAAAATGGAAAAAGTAGCAATTTCGTTCAAATATGCCTCACGTTGCGACTGAAATATTCCTAAACAAATTTTTCTCTACTTATTCGAGAAAAAGGTTACCAAAAATACCGCAACAGCCAATTCTCCCGCTCGCACGCAACGCATTATGCAAATGCACAGCCACAACAATATTTCTCTCCCTCCCTCAAGGCACATTTCCGAAGAAATCGACAGTATCGAGCTGCATTATTCATATGGCCAGACCCTCGGCTAATTTCGCCAATTAACCTCCCTCCCGACCCTCACGAAAAAAAAGAACGCAAGGCTCGCGGCTAATCGCCTTCCGCTCATTTTCCTCAATTTCAACACTAATCTGGCTAAATATTTCTTTTAGTACCCAGCCGCGCGCGGCTTTAAAGGTTGCCGGCGATCACGCGATCACGATTGAAAGCGCGCGAGTTTCCCGGAATGCGCGAAGGGCCAAATCTGCGGAAGTACGGGGGCACCCCCGTCGTGCCAGTAGGCGACGCTACGACGACGCGTTTACGAGAGTTCGCGGAGGTAGAGTTGAAGTGCGCGTGAGCGGCTGTTTGGGTTATAGGTTCCAAGATTTTTTAGGGCTGTTGTGTATGTTGCTATTTTTAGAGAAAGTTTCTAAGGATGACGGATTCGTTGTAATAGAAGTATGTATGTTCATGGTTCTAAAAATAGTGAAAATGGTGTTCGCACTCACGTATATTGATGGAAACGGGTAAGAATTCTAAAATGGACGTTGGCTTTCAGAAATAATAAAATAATAGTGATTGTTTTATTATAAAGCAAGAGGATTCTTCTATAAAGTTACATTAGCTTGTTTACTGTTAGAGTAGGTATATATAAAATTATATGATTACAGAAATTCTCTCGTATTTTTCATTATTATTTTTTTCTTATTTCTCGGTTCTCCACTCACTGCTTACGAGAGAGATTAATAATAATGAAAAATTTGATATATAAAATCCGCCGTCACCTTCGCCTTTAATTAATGCCCTTATCGTCGCGTTATGTTTTAGAAAATAGCGCGAAATTAAAGCCATGAAAAATAATTTCCTTCTAAGTGCGACCGGGCACTTGCACGAGCATATTGCAGTAAATATTCATTAAAATGGCATCATGTAATGGCTATTATTCGCTTGTAAAATTTACAACGCAGCAACTGTGTGTAATTAGCACATCCGGAACGTCGGCTGCGCGGCCAATAAAACATCGCCGGCCGTCGAAATTCTAATTACTATTTTATATTTCTGTAACGACCGTATTTTGCAACAACGATATAAAACGAACGTGTACTAACACGCGTTTAAACGCGTCCGGCAAACCCCATCAGCTCGAATATAAATCGCTCTATTATCGCTCGCATTATATGAATTATCAACTTCGCATGACACCCACATATCATAGTGCACATCGCACACAGACAGAAAGGAAAATCACTCGAGAAGCACCTAGTTACGTCGCTTAGCTGCGATCACATGCTCCTTCGATTACGAGCAGTTGCAGCAGCAGGAAGCTTCCTCCCCCTATACCCACCCCGAAACTTTAACCACTTCTACGGCCAACTTCTCCGATAAACTTCGTGGCAATTGTAAAGCCGTTGCTAACTGCTAACCGGGCTTGCGCTTTATCTACCCGTGAGCGTGGAATTTGAAAAAAATTCCAGACCACGGAAAATAGTTTGAATAATTCCGCGACGGTTAGAACGCCCGCGCTCGCGAGACGGTATAGGTAAAAAACTCAAGGCGGTTTTCTAGCTTTGATTGATTGACAGCTTACTTTTTTTCTCGTACAAGTGTAGCCGATGTTATATTATTATTTATTTCTTAGATTTGAGAATTTAATGCAATCAATCAAGAGAAGCAGATTTAAAGTAGTTTATCCCTACATTCAAGCACACCCCATTTCTCATAGAATAAATTTCTCCGATTTATTCAATCTCGAGTTATACACTATACGCGGACTGGATGACGAAAAGCCTTCTTCTACGCATTGACAGGACCTTTCCACTAAACGATCCCAATTCCCACTCCTCAGACCTTAAAGAATCAAAAACCACGACGACGCCACTCGAAAGTCTCGATCGAAACAAAACGTGCACTCCTCTCTGTCCCTTCCTTCCTTCCTTCAGCAGCAGCAGAGCAAACACCACAGGTACGCGTTTACTTAGCGCTTGAACGCGCGATCGAGTTCCTCTCTCTCTTTCGCGAGTGGGATAGAGAGAGAGAGAAAGACGCTTCATTAGGGGAAACGAGCTTGATATCATAAAGGGGGAGGCACTCGTAAATTCTCGCTCTCTCGACCCGACCCCGTTTCCACGGGCTGCCAGTTTGTCAATTCGTCGCCGAGAGAGAGGGAGAGATGCCTTTTCGCATTGTCCACGAGCCTTCGCCCGATGTTTGATTTCCCGTCGTGCTTGCTTAGCGACTCTCTCGCTGAATGTCTCTGTGTGTGTGTATGTGGCTATTTATGCGCTCGCGGGAATAAGCAGTTTGTTTAATTGACGGGGAGAGAGAGACGACGGCGGTGCGGCAGAGAAGTGAAGTATTTGAGGAAAGTAGTGCCCTTTAATCTTTGTAAGTGTATGGACGGCGTTTAATTTTAGATAGTTGGCTCTGGTCGTGATTGAGACGAGTTTTATTGCAAGTTAATGTTTGTCGGTAAATATGGTATTGAATTTTGTTGATGAAATTAATTTGATTTAGGAAAAAACGACGAATTGTGCTAGATATTAAATATTTGCATGGTTCATTTTATTCACAGTACAGTAAGTGTACATTACACTCAGGAAAATTTTATTTCAGTCAAACCTGATACTCTTGACTTAGAAGGATATTGTTCTGGTATAAGACAACAAAATGCTCGCTATTTGACGATTCGGGAAAATCCTTTGTACTCGAAGTCCATTCACCTTATAAGAGATCTTTCTGTTCTAACCAGATGCTTGTATCAAAAAGAAAATTTTGTTTGTTAAAAAACAGACTAAAGTGATAAATGTTTTCAGTGTAATTCAAAGCAATTTATCTGCAGTTATCGAAAAATTATTTATGTGTATTAAACGTAAAAGAAACGAACTCGAGCTGAATAATTTCATCCATCAGCAAGGAAAACAGAACCAGTCGCGTAGTTTCGTAATTCCACGCCATTGAGTAAAAGATTAATAAAGCACATAATTTACTTTGTACGTCGCTCTTGCAAAATTCCGTATCTCTCTATAATTTACAGAAAACGATAGCGGCTCAGAGCGCATCCCTCCGATGCATTGTTTTTTTTCACCTCTCTCTTTCATAAATAAAGCGAGCGAGTATATTTTCCAAAAATATAACGTGAAATATCATCGTCCGAGTTTACAACCGCAGTGCGCTGATAAGATCTGATCAACATTAATAAAGAGTATATAAGGCCGGGGCGATAATTATTACAGAATAAACAACCATCCACGCCGCGGTCGAAAATTTCAATAAAATATTCAGATGCTGCGCTGCGATAACATCGTTGTTCCATCTGCAATTCGAGACCCAGTTTCGACGTCAGATGGGGGGCACCGGATTTTGTACACCATCGTGTGCGATAATTGTTATCACACGAAACAAAAACAAGTTTTTATCTTTCAGTATTTTTGCGGCAAAATTACCCAGGTCGTGAGAAGAAAAGCTGGTGCATGCGTGTGAGAGAGAAATAAACTATGGCTTCAGGAAGATTACCTAACGAGATGACGGATGCCTCAGCCGGCAATCCCGAAACTAATTAGTCATTCAGGAAATTATCAATCCAAATTTTTTCTCCCCGTCTGCTTTCTCACCCCACACCACAATGCCGTGAGAAAAAGTTTGCGCGCGCGTTGTTTTCAAATTAAAACTTTCATCCCCGATTTATAAATACATATATTTCCAACATCCCGCGAATAAATAACGAAAAATTTGCTTCATTAAAAAAGCGGAACCGAATGCGTCCTAACGAGGCTTGAAATTCCTTCCTGATGCGCACGAAGAGCCTATTAATATACCACGAAGTATCGTATATACGTATAATAAACGTCTCCCGTTAAGGACGAAGCTCGCCGCGAAGTTACGTAACCAGCTGCTGTTCCAAAAATAATCACGGAGCGAAGTTGTAATTTAGATGCGAATGTAGGGAGAGAGAGAGAGTGTGTGTGAGTGAGCCTAATGCGCGAGCGATCGGTGCACGAGATCATTTGTATTCCCGGCTTGTCAGATCGCTCGATTCCTCGAATCTCAGGTCAAGATCGACATGCTCGACATGGGAAATAGGCCGAAGTGGGACGGCGAAGGAGGTTGCTCTCTCTCTCCCTCTCTCTGTGGGTGTACGTGTGCACGGGTGGGCGGATAGGTGTGCGAGGTTAAATCAAATAAAATTTGAAGGATTATTGATTTTTAAGTAAGCCATGCTCACGTGCACCCCTCGGGGCACGAGAGGTAGTCGAGGCCTTGAACTTTTAGCCGCATTGCAGTTGCAATGAAAATGCGATCCTTTTTTCGGGGGGTGGCGGGTAGGTTTAGTTAATTTAATTGCGGCTGGAAAGTGGGACGCGTGCGCGCTCGTTTTTAATTGTTTTTTCCCCTTTCTCTTTGCAATCAGTAGTTATTTCCCGTGCTTTGTCGCTGCAGTAGATTGCGAAAAACGTAATTATGCGCTACCCCCGTAAAGTGGGAATAGTTGCAGTTTATAAAGACGAGTAGTCGAGTGTCCAATATCGAAGCCTGTTACGGTTCGTTAAAAATCCAGCAAGAGAATCATCTCGCCGACCGCACACTCGAGCGCTATATCTAAACAAAACCACCTACGACTATACTACTAGCCCAACTACTCGAAACAATCAGTCGGTTATTTTGGTCAGCTGTCCGCACCCGCGACCGCAAACGAAGCGTCTGGAAAGAACTTTCACGGCAGATCGAGGACAGCCGTGTGTAGGTGTACGCGGAAGTTTATTGAGAGCGAGCGTAATTAACTTTCCGTGGTCGCACGATTATCCCGTAGGCGAGGGAGGTGAGCGGACGCGTTTATACGCGACACGAGTAGAATTCCTTCGGGGCATCGGCTGCATGCAAGTGTTAGCATATTTTATTCGAAATTTATAGTTTTTAATATAATTAATTACAGTGTAGGAGGATGTTTTGAAGTTGGACTGTAATTAAGGGCTGGAAAAGAAATTCCGAAAGTTTAGTATGTTAATGGGATATTTTTAAACTTTTTCGGTGTCAGCAGATAGAGTAATAATTTGTTCACTCGTAATTAACATTTTCAGCATGGTGCAATGTGGCTTTCAAAGTTTTCTTTTTTGGGAATATTATGAGCCATTATTAGGGAAACTTCTATTTACGTAGTTATTTCGGGCAACGAACTGAAAATATTAGTTCATGGTATTACGAGTGAATGGTAGCCAAGTGCTCAAAGAGTTCCTAAATATTCTGAATTAGCGTTGAAAATTTCCCAACACAAGTCCTTGACCCTAAATAATCCGTATCAAAAATTCAAATCCTGGTCAAATACTTAGTAACATACCGAAAATTCCATTTTTCATTACCAAACTTACAATCCCTGTCACTCATCCTCCATTCTCGCACATTCGTTGAACGTTCCTGTATCACCCCAAATCCGAAACATTCCAGCGATTGAAAAACCGAACCCAGACTCTCCACCAATCCCTCCCATTACTGATAATAATCCCGAACTTATCGGGGAACCTCGGAGATCGAGAGCCGGCGAATGCGGTCACACACACTGTGCCGATAATTTTCGATCGCAATCGAACATAGTCTCTCTTCCCCTCGCCTCCATCACATTTGCATGATTCCGGCGCAAAATTCCTACGCGTCTCCCATTGTTTCCGTTCGTTTTCACCGTAGAGCGCATAGGCGAATTCCGCGAACGTCGTCGTCGTCGTCGTCGTGGGGGAATTTCACCGGGACGACGACGACGACCGAAATATCCTCGCGGGCGCGCGCGGATCTCGTAAGCTCGTTAGGAGTATAGAGAGACAGTGGGTGGGCCAGGGATAATCTGTCCCCCGCGAGTGAGCCCCGATCGATCCCGTAGTAGCAGCGCTGCTAGTAGTAGAGGTAGCCCAGTTTCGAGCGCCGAGCGAGCGATTTCTAGGAGCAGCTGATAAGGAGGTATGCCAGTGGTATAGCTACTAACGAATGTTATAGCTGTAGGATACAGGGATTCGTTACATTTTTATCCGGGAGGTTGGATTTATCGCAGAGGGGGGCAATACGTCTTGTTCGAGGCGTCTGAGCTGTCTCGAGATATAATGTTTGCCCTATCGTAAAGGTTAATTGGATGAGGCGATTAATTTTGGAAAATTATCCGATACGAAATTTCCGGGTGACACGTTAGAAAAGAAGCGAGGCACCTCATACATATGTCGGTCTCAATTAACCTACTTATTCGTCTCGAGTAATGACTATCGAGTATTTTGAGAGACAGAGAGAGAGATCGCTCGCTCCTGTGCATATAAATAGAGCGCACTACAATTAAAATGCGATAATTCAATTCGGCCGAAGAAGCGCCACTCTCCCGACGCTTATACAGCCTCAATCTCGGCGCCGCGATATCCAATAGCGAATTCGATAGCATTAATAACTCCATCGAGGATTAAAGAGAGGGTGGGGCAGGAGGAGGAAGGGCGATAGAGACAGTGCTAAACATGTACAACGCGGACCAGACCGCGAAAGAGCGAGCGAGAGAAACTGCGGGGTTGGGAAAGTCGTTAGGAGACCCGAGCGCGAATCCGGTTAATCGCGCGCGAACTTCGTGACTTTAAGTTTCTCGAGCTCCCTCTAGCGTCGAGTCGCACGCGCCGGTAATTGCTCACGGCGAGATATCGATCTCTCTCTCTCTCTCTCAAGCTAATATAGCAGCGAGCGCATTATTATGTTGGTGTTATGAGTGGCGACACGACGGTGTAGTAGCACCGCGAGACTAATTCAGTGGGCTCGCTCTCTACTTGGGCGATTATTTCAGAAAGTTGACTCTCGAGGAAGGCGAAAAAGTATACCCGACGGTTATGCGCGAGATGCTATCGCGTCCACGGCTCTTTGGCATATTTCAGCTCATTTGAATACATACGTTTTTGGCAAGAGTACACCCAAGTGTGTGTGTATTTTTAGGCTGCTGGAAGGAGAGAGCGAGGGAGGGGAGCGCAGGCTGATCCTCTGCCAGGAAATCGCGAGGTGCTCGTCAAGGAGCGATACAACCAATAGCACACCTCATGCGCTGACGGAATTTTTTTAGTCTTATTGCGGAAATCACATACTTGAATAATAAATATCAAACTTATTATATTTATTATACAAAATTTCGAAATTTTTACAGTAAGTTTGTACTACAAATTGTAAACAATTTCGAAAAAATTAGAATGGAAATAAAGTATAATAACTTTAAGTAGAAATATCATTTCAATGTTCACTCGAACGGAAAATACTACTGGTACACTAAAAGAAATGCCCGGTAAAAATTACAGCCAGTTCTACAGAAGCTTGCTTCTCGTAAAACTTTATGGGCGAGTCACCTCCATCTAAAAATCTAAAAAATTACTGTGACCTTAAAAATAAGGGTTTGAAAATTTTTAGTAAAATTTCCAATTAAGAACTGTACCTTTTTCCAGCCACCCTTACTTTATGGTAATCTTCGCATAACCTCTTATAATTTCAGCAACCAGCTCAGTACCAACCCAACTCACATTAATCACTATTACTTTTCCTATAACACCACCATATCAACAACCCCTCAATCCCCACCGTGAAAAAAATTTCCCCCGCACACGAGAACGCTACCCTCACGAGACTCCCGTCAATCATTATCGAGCTCTTCCTCCCCCCGCGCTCCTCCTTCAAAAATAAACGGTACGGCCGTGCGTGGAAGCGTGCCAGTCTTTAGCCTACATAAATCAGTCTCCCTCCTCCACCACCGCCTCCTCGCCCTACCCGAAAGATGGCAGAGCGTCAAACGCGCGCGCGGCAGGTGTTCCACATAGATACGGGGTGGGCCGCCGCCGCCACCGCCGCTGCCGCTACCGCCGCGCTGGCAAAAAGCCAATGAAGGTGCCACGCGCACCTTCCACATCCGCATTCCTGGCTATTGATCTTCTGCTGCGCGGGGCGGCCTCGCTCGCTCTTTCGCGACTTTTCATTCAATGTCCGCGCGTGACCCGCCTGCAGCCGAGCTGCTTCACTCAGTCTGTGTGTGTGTAGCGGGGGGGGGGGGGGGGTTATTTTTATATAGGGCTGTCGGCGGCGCACGCGGTTGTTTCTGAAGGTTGGCGAAGAAAGAGTCAGGCGCGCAGGAATGCTCTCCTGCTGCTGCTGCTGCTGGTGGTATTCATATTGCGGCAGTGGTGGGGCGACTGGCGAGAGAGCTATAGAGTGCGAGCATGTTGGTAATGTAGAGCTGAGGAGGTGTAACGGATAGCTGCGGGGTTCGCGAATTATAATGATGCGAGAGAGAGTAAATTTATGAATCGCGAGGCGTGTGCGCGTGTGCTTTGATTTAGCTTTTTCTACGGTATATGAATGAACGATCGTTATGAATTATTATTCAAAATTACAGTGAAGCTTATATAATTTCCTATTCTCTCTCCTCCACGATATCACACTATATTAAATGCTGTTTATCACGATCATACCCAGTGAGAAAGATGATCGAAAGCGTATCATATGTATACTACGGATTCCACGCGTCGGTCGTCCCTTTCAAACTACACTCTCCTGCAGTAAATACCTCGTGCGTACATATCGCACAGTCGCAGTAGTACGGCTTTTTGCGCATGCATATACGCATGCCGCATACCGCAAAATTCCCGCGCAATTTGTATTCTAATTAAATTAATGCGGCTGCTCGCGCGCGCAGTCTGGCAATTAGCGAACTAAGCCATTGCGCGCGTTGGGAAGCCATCGAAATCTTAGGACGAAAACTTTCCGGTCGAACTTCGTCCCCCCTCTCCACTCTCTGCTCTCTCACGAGTTTGCCTGCGTAAATACGCCCGAAATATCGTAGGCGGGCGGAGATACGCGGCAGTAATGATATTATGCTCGATGACTTTGTTTTGATACCTGAAGGATGCTGGAGGTGATGAGGAATGTATAGTTGTTGGGAGAGTCGTGATTGAATGTGATAAGTGAGTGGATTTTCGATGAACGAAGGTGCTGGGTTTTTGGGTACTTATAGATGGTCATGGGCGTACTTATGGGCTAACGGGTTATTGGGAAAGTACGATCTTTATCTTCCATTATTTTCCTATTTTCCAGGATAAAAATTGTTCTGAGCTATTTTACGATAAACATACTGTAGCTATTCTCGACTATAATCAACTACCTGAACCTTACCTTCAGCTCAAAATATTTCTTTTCCACTATCACACAGACCCCTACTACAGCAACCTCCTATCCAAAAAATAACTGAAACCTGCCTTTTTCCGTACACCCTAGCAACCGAAAGACAAATACAGAAAAATGCGCAGCTCTCTTGTCGTCGTCGTCCGCGTTATCCTCGGGATCGGCGCGATCGCTCCGGGGGAACGAGATCGCGCGCGCCAATTCCTTCTCCCAAATCTACGAGAGAGCACACCCACACCTGCGCAGCCAGAGTTACCCCTACTCTCTATCGTTCCTTTTTCGATTCCTCCGGTTATCGGCCACTCTCGATTTATTTCGCTCCCTCGATTCGAATTGCTCTCTCTGCTCTCGGGCGCCTTATCGTTCGTTTTAGTGGGCCCCGCGCGCGCGAATACTAAAAAAGTATTCGCAATCGAATACTCGATGCGTCCGCGTATACGTCGCCAATACAGTGGCGACTGTATTTTGATTCGCCATATTTTTCCAGTTACAATAGCAGAAAAAAAGAATCAATACCGCTTCGTTTCCCGAAAAAATCTCTCCGTCTTTTTTACGAAACAAAGCGCTTATACTTCTTGCGCGCCGCGGCGACAGGAGAAGGACAAAAGCGCCTCCGCCCCGCGGCGACGAGCGAGTATCATCGTCGCCTCCACCCCAGACAATGTACCGCGGTTCGCGAAAAGCCGCTTTCACGTTTCTTCTCCTTATATAATACGTATGTCGGCCACGTTCTTACAACTCTTTTTTGCCACGTCTTGCCTGCCGCGGGCGTCGATTTACTGGGCTTTAAATATTCGCCGACGCCCCATTTTTCGGCGCACAGCTAGAGTATCGATGATGAGAGAGTGAGTGGATGGAAGGAGGAGATTGATTTTGGCCGAACGGAATCTTGGATGAGGCGTAGGAGATTGAGCTCTGGGCTGCTCGTGCGACCGATCTGGGCCAATTGGTGTGCGGATGTTGTTGTTGTGTATAGGAGGTGCCGCTACCGCCGTGGTGTAATGGACGATCGCAGTGTAAATTAATCGAGTGTCTATAGTACCGAGTATTGCGATACTCCACCGGCGTTGTATTTAGAATAGCGCTGTCGCTTCTCGAAATACTCTCTGGGTACACGCTATTATTTGCTTACTACCAAGACACTTTTAATCTATTTAACGGCTACGCTTCAAGACCTATATAATACTTTCCCCCCGACAAATCGACGTTTTAATCTATCGTGTGTAGTAATCTTCGAAAGGCAATTCCACGCGGATATCCGCGCGTAAAAGTAAACCTATACAATTACGCTCATATAGACGCACATATAAACACGGAGGGAGAGAGACGGGCTGGATCTTGGCATTAAGCGTAATTTGTCGAGCGTAAAAGAAAGTGCTTAGGCAGACAGGAGAACGCTCGCGTAATAACCTCAAAATCGACGTGTAGTTCCGGAGAGAGAGCACAACTCCACCCATTGTTTCCTCCCTCCCTCTCGGCTGGCACACTGCAGCAGTAGAAGCGCCGAGGCTCCTGTGTATCTATGTGTTTCCTCGAGTTTCATACGTGTTCTCCAATTCCTCCGCCTCCCTCTCTCTCTCTCTCTCTACACGTACGTGACGTTGGCTAAATGACGACTACTACTCCACCACTGCTGCTGCTGCTGCTGCTAGTACACGAGAGGCAGGAAGTGTAGTATAGGGTGGGAGCCTGCTGGGGATTAGAGGAGTTCATTTTGTCTATTGCTCCTGCGCGCACGTCTTTTTCGATCTATCGCTCTCTCTCTTCTTTCGAGCCCGAAGAGAGCTGGCCGACGCTCTCGGGCCAATCAAGTGGACTTACCGGCGGCCTCCGAGTGTGCGAAGCCGTTACGCCGGCTCTCCACTTATTTCGTGAGAAAGAGGGGGGGGGGAGATGTCGTCCTGCGAGTGGCTATTTGTTTTTACACGTCGAGAGTGTACACGTATAATGCTTCTCGCCCGGAGGGCCAGAGAGCTGGATCTTTTAATCTATCTCGATAGGACCTTTTGATTTTAGGTATCAAGATTTTTCCCCGCTCACAGTTACGGTGCAGAATTGCCGAGCTTCCGTAGCTCGTTGTGGTTAGTTATAGTAATGACGCGGAGTTAAGGATGTCAATTGAAAGGAAATAATTGTTTTTCTGTTTTTGTGTATCGTACTGGGGACTGTGTGTTTTGGGTGATTCTGTTTTAATATACAATAATAACATGGTTTATGTACTGTTGTTGTAACCTTGTATCTAAATGTAAAGTAGTTAAAAATAATCCACTAAATGGATAATAGAGTGATTCTTGCCACTTTTCGGAATCAATAACGGATTCTACATTACTCGACAGAGACGTTGCTGAAAACGACTTTTCAGCTCAAAATTTCTTTTCAAATCCGATCCAATTCCCGACCCCCTCTCCCCCTTATCGACCACCTACACGTCAAAAATTACGGGGCTCGGCCCTTAACGAGGCTAATACACTCTTCATCGAATTCTCCTACGATACTTACACGTCCTCCTCCTCCCGACGCTAACGACGTTCCCACGGCCCCCCGCACTCCGCCGGCCGCTTATTGCATTTTAGCATTTTAGCGCTAGCTAGCTAGCGAGCGCCGGCCCTCGTAATTGCTTTATTAGAAAGTCATTTGCGCGCGAGCGAGTGAGCGCCGGAGGCCACACATACACGTGGCCGTATCATCGGCGAGGGAAAGGACCACGACGACGACGTCATCGATGAAGAGGAGGAGAGAGAGAGAGACAGTGGGTAAACTCTCTGGGAAAATTGATTTTAATTGGGTTAAGGCGCCACGCCGACGTGTTTTCAGACGAACTTTGCGCACTGAGGAGCGATGGCGCGGGGTTCGGATATATCGCGGGGTTTCCAATTGGAAAGAGAGGGAGAGCCAATTATGGATTCCACGGCCAAGTTTTAATTTGGGTCTGAGTTTTTTATATGGTATCGCGAGAATCTGTGGTTATGATAGGTCGACGATGAGTGATTGCTTTTTCTTAGGTTTGTTTTTGGTTGACTTTATGTTGTCACTTCATTGTAGCTAAAATTAAGATATTGTTAAATGTATCTATGGAATTTTATAATACCGAAAACATTATTGTATAAAATAAAATATTGCTAAACACAGGGAACAACAGCCTTTGTAATTTCTAGATGATGATATTGAAATTTTTTTCAGCATTTAATGAACAATATCGTATCAAAACAGTGTTCTACATTTTACAGTAGCTTTGCAGTATCGAAGCCCAAATTTTTTCACAAAGCACGTAAAAGCACGTTTAAATCAATTAATATTTACCGGGCTGAAAATTTAACAGGGATTATTCAGGCTTTTTATTCGGTAAAATTGGCTAATAAATTTCATAACGTCATACACCTCTTTCCCCCAAAAAAGGTTAAAAAGAGAAAATCCTGCCGACGCCCGCTCTCGTCATTATTGAAAAAAATCATTAAGCCGAAATGAAACGGAATTTTTCAGTGCGAGCACAGCGAGCATTAAAACCGCTCAACTCCGTCTCTCGCGAATATAGAGCGCGCAAATCGCGAGCTGTTTAATCGTAAATTGGAAATTTCCCTCCGCGCGTATAGTAGTCAATTCCCAGCGAGTTGTGCCGCCAACGCGCGCAGTCAATCGGCTTTGTACGCGCTATCGCCTTTCTACCGCGCGTTCATATTATACGCGAATAAATCAATTCCTCCCCCTTCTCCTCCCCCCTCGCCGCCAAGTTTGCGCGCCGATCGAAGTTCGCTTTTTTCCCCGTTCGCGCACGCTCGATTATTTCTTATTTCGCGGACCATGACGGGGAGGGGGGAAATATCGTGAAGTCATAAAAGTTCCGTATTCGAGGTGTTCCCGTTCAAAGGAATTATTAGCCGACTTGTTGCCTATCGATGAATAATTCACTTGGATTCATGGGGAGAGATTCAATATTGCCGCTTAAAGTGTGTAAAGAAGGGTTTCTGGTTATTACCTACAAATTAGGGGTACAGTGGTCTGACGTGCGTATTCATTATTATCGTTATGGCAGCTTTGTTTTTGTACATTCAAAATGTAAAGTATTGTCTAATTTAGCTAAATGTGGCATGTCTTAAATGCAACTATAGTTGGCCGAAGACACTTAACCTTCCTATCAATAAATGGTTAGTTGGAATAGTATATTATGCACTTAGGGAGTAAAAGAGAAGACCAGTCCAGAGTACGGGGAAATTGGCTTAACGCGTGCTCTGGGCTGGTCCTCCTGCACAGCAGGCCGTAAAGTAGGTATTTTACGCATACTATGACGAAAACAATTAAATTCTATCCTTATTCAATACGATGAATTTATCAATACCATTCATAACCACCAAACACTTCTTAATCCACAAGGTTCACCAAAACCCACAACCGCATAAATTCAAATTCACCTATCGAACACCACACGAGGGAAAGGCAAGTAGCTGTTGCACCCGAGTCAATTAAATTTTTTTTGCTGATGGATCACGTGCCACTCATCCCGATTTTATTTCCATCCACTTCATTTGAATTTCCCACCGACCTTTTTTTCGGCGTGAGCGAGAGGGACTAGCAAAAACTCGCCTGACAATTACAGCCTGGATGAGCGAGGAACGAATAGAGGGAGAAAGCCGCAAGTCGGAAAAACAGTATTTCCGGGTCGCCGGTCGAGCAAATATATACAGGCAAATAACAGAGGGCATATCAGGCGAACGGATAAAAGAGCGTGTTATATAAATGCATTGGAATATTTTATGATCGATCTCGGTTTTTCTATCTCCGGTGCGGGATTTATCCTTTCATTAATAGTTGTAGGTGTACGAAAAGGGACTCACCTTGATGCGCAGGAGATGCTGCAGACTTTGTGCTTGCGTGAGGTTGTGGGTAGAGACGTTGTCCGTCATGAGGCGCGCGACGGCGATCACGTTCTCTTTCGTCACGTTGTACAGGAAAAGTGTGCATATCGTCTGCGCAGAAGAGTATACATTTCATCAATTCAATATTGTAAAACGAAAATATCAATGAATTTTCAAATTGAATGAACAACTCCCTCTTTGATAAATGTTTCTCTTTGTAAAAAATATCACATTTCAGGAAGAATTAAATGCCGAAAATTATAACATTAGCGTCTAAAAAGAAAATTAACTTCCGAGCATACCTGGTTATTGACCTCCTCTCTCATGAAGCTGTCAAGGGAAGACACGGCATCCACGACGGTGAGGTTGTTGTGAGACTTGAGCAAGTTTTCATCGGTCTCGCTGTACCCGAGGAACATGAACACTCCGTGCGGTATATTGTACGCATCTGTTAGGAGCACACGCAAACAGCTCTTTATAATCTTACTCTAATTCGCAACTTGAGCATTCGTGAGTTTGATTCTCATTCTATTTTAGAGGGGGAAGAATGTATATACGTCGGTGCCGTTGTCTTTTTGAAATCCATTATGATGCTCCGGGGCGAAATATGATTGGCAAGCCGGAAAGAAACTTTCTACTTTGTGTCGACGGGAAGTTGGGAAAAGTAGGCCACCTCTTCGATAACTTAATTTTCCCGCTTAACCGTGACCGTGTCCCTGTGCACGTCGTCGGGGAGTTTTCGCGTATAGTCTAATTTTTAAATTATTTTAATTTTTACCGTGGCAAATATGTTTTCTCAATAAATACATTGTGACTTTAGGAAGGCCGGGAATTTATGACTCATCTTTGATCGGAAATCCTTTAATGAATATTCCATTATATCCATGTATTTCGATGTATTAAAATGAAATATATAAACGACACAAATAAATAAATAAAATACTCGGGTGTTTCGACGTTCCCCGAATCATGACACAGAATAACGGACACGAAGGGGCGGAGAAAAATAGCGCGCTTTGATAGCCCGGTAAATTGTGACATTTAATTGTGTATGCCCTTTGCGTATCTTTTGCGGTATTAACTTTTCTGCCGTACTTCACTTCGAAAAGGCTAAATGCGGACGATTTAATTAATAAAAATAGCCAAGCTCCTGGTATAGGCGGATTATATTGATAAGTCAATAAATATAAAAGCCTGAAGTAAAATACGGCTTTTTTGTCATCAATCAAATGTTTTTACCAATAGCATATTGACGTCGAAAATGGAATTGGCACTGTAAATGTATTTTTCAGGTTTGCTTCCATTCTCTAATAAAATATTTAGTAATGCGGATATATTTTTGGCTTAATTAATTTTCTAGGAATCGAATAATAGAATTTTATTTATAGCGAAAAGAAGGTTAAAATTGTTTTATTAAACTAAACAAAGAATTCTAAATATTTAAGCGTACCTTTAAATCTTGCAAAATGAATGCGTTACTTTATAAAAATTTTATCAATAATAATATAAAATAATTAACGAATGGGCATCATAGTAATAGTACATTGTGCAACAAGGGAGGAAAGTTGACTTTTTCTAGCGAAGATAATGATTGATCACCAGTGATACACGAGTGCTCAAAATCATCATCCGAGTCTGAAAAAGTCAATTGCTCCTTTGTTACACAGTAATTTTTTTAATAAGTGCAGAAATAGGACCTTTTTTGCATGAAAAGTGAATGGGAGATCGGGCATATCAAGTCGTCATATAG
>UXGD01000172.1:0-84185 GCA_900474315.1 Torymus auratus | reverse complement strand
AAAAAATCTTTTTTGATTAATATTTTAAAATGTTTTAACTTTACGTCAGTGTAAAAAATTTAATTAAAGAATAGAACTAGAAACTATCTTTGAAAAAAACTGTAAATATCTCCTAAAAATCAGTAAATGAACACGCAGTTTTAGTATCTAAATATATTTCGTCAGTGAATAAACACTTAATAGCGTCGATTTTATGATTTTATTCTTAACAAGATAATTTCTTTTGTATGCAGAATCTTTACATAAAATGAAAAAATAAAAATTTTCAAGGATTCGAAAATTATCGTCATGTTAGACAAACAATACTTATAGAAAGCTTAATATTTTCATATATTTGAAGAAAATGTTCGGATATTGGTGACAAGTCACCCTATATTATGTAAAAATTCGGCAAAAATCTTTTGTTCACTGTGCACAAACACGTTCTCAATTTCAAATATACCTGATTTACGAGTTTATGTTTGGATTCAAATCAGTGAATATACGCATCACACGTTAAAGAACAGCCCTATGTAGTACATTTTTTCAAATGAGCACACAACTTTGCACTCATTCTTCATTTATTTGAATTTAGCGAGAGTATATTTATTTCTCTCGACCGTTAAGAAACTTGGTATTATTATATAGGATAATTCTATACAGACCAACCAGAGAAAAAAGCGTATAGAATTTTCATAATGGATTTATCGACCCTACAAGCCCCGGGGAAAAGTAGCATTCGACAACCTCTTTTAAATCCAAACTTATTTATTTAACACACTTACACCCTGCACACACATATCTCTCTGGCTCACCTAAAAAGCCCCAGCCCCACAAGTTCAACCCCACGTATATAAACTAGGCCAGCCGCGCGCGTCGCCCTTCTTTAAAAATAATTCCCTCCCCATTCGCCCTCAAAACAAAGACACCTTCTACAGTATACATACATATATAAATATATACCAGCCAGAACGCGAGAGATAGATAACTCGGTTTAGCGACGACAGTATAGGGTACAACGGCCACCGGCTGGTAAAAACCCGTCGACTTCCTCGCGCGTCGTCGTATTACCCGAGATTTCAAAGGCGCGGCTTTTCCCTAGTTTCGAGAGTAAGAGAGAGAGAATCCGATACTACTTACACACGAGCGCTGCAGCAGCCTCAAACGGAAACGAGACGAGCAGCGGCACTGCGGCGCGGCTTTTCTGCACGCCACCGCGCTTTCTATATGTGTGCGCGCGGAGTCGGGTTCTTTTCCGCGAGGTTTTATTGTTCGCGATAATTGAACGTGACGAAGCTGCGGAGAGAGAGAGAGGGAGAGAAGGCGAGACAGAGAAGTGGAATGGATTATATTAAGAGAAAATCCTATGTGTATTGTACTCTGTTTTATAATGAAATTAAAAAAAAATGATGATTTTTGTTGAAATAATTATTCTGAGCGTTATATATATATACTTTTGGGATATAGCGAATATTCCCTGATACTTTACAACCTCTACAACTACTACTCTCCCGACTATACGCAGCGGGACCTAAATCCAGCCCCATTCAACCTCTCTCCCCCAGAAATTTTCCAGCACCACAGCACAGCCAATAACCTGCTGCACTATACTCTCAACAGACGAAAAAAAACTCTCACACGTGGTATAATATATCGGTTATTGGCACTACCTATCTCCCTCTTTTCCAGCTCGCATTGTTTATACACCCTACGTTTTCGAATGTGTTTTTTTTTTCGGCGGCCATACGACAGTGCGCTGCTGCCGCGTTCTCTGACCTACTTGCTATACGCGCAAGCTCTCTTAACCTTAAAACCGCGCATGCACAGAGAGAGAGTAGGCGATGTGGTTCTCGCGCGGTCTCGGATCGTGCGCGTGTATATAAGAGGTGGGGGAAAGAGAGAGAGAGAGTGCAATATCGCCCGAGGCGATCGAAAGAGGAACTGAGGAGGAGGCGATCGCGCGGCCTCGATTTTCGGAAGTTCGGGGTGGTATAGTGGGAAAAGCCGAGCAATTGTGTAGGTTTTTAGGGACGCGCGGTCGGTTTTCGGTGGTGAGATAAGAAGTCCGTTTTGTGAAGTGTTATATTTGGGTTACCTATCTTTTTTATTTTAGTGTAATAGGGTAAACTTCCTACACGGAACTCGAATAGATAGACGACCTTTTAATTAATGATACAACTTACTGTTAATAGATAGGCCGTGATAACAAACTATATTCAGTTTCTCTTTTGAATAATTCTTCTAAGTAAAATATATATATATAGTTTGGTTAAAAGTTTAAGGTAGTTATTAATTAAACGGTGATTCGTCTATCTAGTGGGTCTTTCACCCTACACGTGAATTTCACTCTACGAAAGTAACGAGTACCTCAATCAAATAAACAAACGCGGCGGTTATACACCGGCAAAATCGACTTTTCTACTTACACTCTCAAAACAACATTTCTATCTTCCCAAAACATTCACCTCAAAACTAATACTGCTCCAAAAAAGAAGAAATTATATCCGATAATACCACGTGCACCGCGCTAATTGCTCTCTTATAGCTATACCGGTTGTGCGCAAGACGGCAGCGGCGTCGATAACCCGTCGATTGGAATCCAAAGAGCTCCTCCTCCTCCACCGAAGCAACAAATAATCCGTCGCGCTCTTGCACGAGTGCCTTGTATAGTACTGGCGGCGCGCCAGCGATGATTAGCCGCGCCGCCCGCAAGTCGATAAAAAGAAACGAACCGCGCGCATGCAGGAGAGCTAAAAGGGGCGAACCTTCGGGGATCCCTATATACTTACTCTCGCGGTTAAAAGCGCAGCGGATTTTTAGGCGATGATGTGTGCAGCTTTGACGTAGGTACATGTGTGTATGGTCTTTGATGGGTATATGTCGCGGCTTTTAAGGGTCCGGAGGAGCGCAGCTTTGTTTATTATGGAGAGATCCACCACTATCGTCATCAACCCCGAGAGATAATAATCTCCCGTCCCGTCGTCGACGACACTTTTCTCTCTCTCTCTTACTCCGCGACCCTATTATAAGTTCCAGCGCAACGCGGGGGAGAGTAGCGAGACGTGTTCGAGAGCGCATATCGCGCGAAGCTCCGATTCCTCGGGTTCGTGAACCCCCGAGCTGTCCCATACGGATATACATAGAACGAGAGAGAGAGCGCGTGTATGTGGATGCGTATAGATGAACTTTGGGAGCGAGGAAATATAATAAAGGTGAAAAGTTTGCACGAGTATAATATAAATTGATATAGATGTCACGCAGTTATATATCAATCTTTCACTCAGCTATACTCTCGCGTCTATAATAGCTCCGTTCATCAAAACCTCATCAAGCTCTAACCGCGACACGTGTGTGTATATACACATAGCTGACCGGAATTCCATCATTCTCTCGTCCATCAAAA
Source organism: Torymus auratus (assembly GCA_900474315.1). Classification (NCBI taxonomy): domain Eukaryota; kingdom Metazoa; phylum Arthropoda; class Insecta; order Hymenoptera; family Torymidae; genus Torymus; species Torymus auratus. The sequence goes on along the minus strand of UXGD01000172.1, from coordinate 80,803 downwards.
AGCACTAAACTACTACAACAGAAGCCCTTTTTCACTCTCGCAATCATTCAATTATATACCCTCTAACTTCTGCTCGAAAGGCTTCTCCTCTCTCCCATAAAATCGATACTACAAAAAGCTTTATTGTCATCGCCTCTCGAAAAACCTACATACAAGAACAAAAAAGATAATATACGAAACTCTTACTTTCTTTCACACGTATACGTATAACATACACACACACACACACATTCAGGAGTGTGATTCAGCGCGTCGCCGGCGGATTAGGGCCCCCAAGTGCATAAACTGCTGCGGAGAGGCAGCGATGACGAAAGAGACGAGACGGCGCGAGTGGGGTCGACAACATCACGGGCGCGTCCAGTGTATATATGCGCATACATACAGAGATGTATTTTCATTCCAGTCTCGCGTGGATGTTGCACGTTCGGTCGTTGGAATATAGACGATTGCGATGTAATAATGTACATATTGATGATATAAAATTACATCTATACATTCCCCTCCTCTTTTCGTAGCTCAAAAATAATCCACTCTCTCGTCCCGGAGAGAGATAAAGCAGTAGCACTTATATATCCGACCATTAAGCGCGGTACGTTTATATATACATAACGCGTGTGCGTCTCCGAAAAAAGTGAGCTAGCCCAGCCGCCGAATATCAAACGCGCGTATATCTACTTTCCTCTTCTCCCTTACCACGTACATATACGCGGGGGCGCGACTTTTTCGCGTACGTTGTACATACACCCACCTCCCCTACGCCTATACAGTGTCGTATCTACTCTCAGCGTCGCGCGAGACGACCTTTTAATATTCCACGAGAGAAGAGCGCGACGGCGACGCCGTTACATACACGAAGAGAGATGCTGCGTTGTTTAATTGCTCTGTGAGGGGGTTGCCGATTGTTGGCGCCACGCGTCGCTGGTATATCGGGGTTATTTGAGTTTGTGCAACGAGCGTACGACGAAGGGTTGGCAAACGTATATGTATGCGGAATATATGAAAACAATGCGCGAGACGAACGCAATTAACCATTTATACAATACGCAGCAACGGCGAGCACTTTATTATATGTATATATATACCGGTGGCGTAAAAGGGCTCTGCACTTGTTCTAAATTTCCTCCACGTCAAGGCCGACCCTCCGCGTGATGGCATCAGCATCGTAATTCGGCGCGGGCTTTGAATTATCGAACGCGACGGCTATATTTGACACCTTGAACTTGCCTAAACGGCCCGGTGGCGTGCACCGCCTTGAGTTAGTTATACGTTCGAAAAGTGGCAGCAGGAGGTATATATACATACATACTTGCTTGTGGAGGTATTTGAAGCTTTGTGTTGTCGTATATATGTGTGTGTGGACGGAGATATACGAGGGTAAACGAAAGTTTCAATTGAAACGGATCAGACATGGTTAAACGGTCGGATATCCACTCGAGTATCTCGCTGCTATGTTATACATGTGTACAACCGCCGAATCGCTAAACTATGCTACGCTCTCGTATATATGATTAGTCAGAGCCTAATAGAAATTATATTCCCCTCACAATTCATTCATAACGACGCGTACACACACAACAAACTTCCCTTCCTTTCATATTATATATTCTCTCGGTTCGCGCGCGCGCGCACGTGTATATATAAGCGCGAAAAAGCGATGATTCAGTCATAGCCGCGCGCAGCATGCGAGGCGGGGGAAAAGTTTCGACTTGTCCGAATGAAAGGGCGCGACTCGATATATATATTCGCCCGCCTTTGTGTTGTTGTTACGTGTGGTTTCTCGGAGTGCGCCGCGCGGACGCGAAAAAAAGTATAGTATAGATGCGGAGCAGGATGCACACGTGTGCCAGAGAGAAAGAATTGACGATGGTTTTTTAGCGGATTGTTCGATCGAAAGTAGGATGTGAGTCGATTGACACACTGTGCGTGTGTTTAGGGAGAGAGAGATTTGTTGAGGTTTGTTTGAGATATAAATAGTTTTAATCAAATTTCGATATTAATCTGGAGTATAAATGAATCCTCCATTTGGTTAATATTCATTTGCCGCTAAAGAAAAAAATTTTTTAATAGTTAAGAAATGGTGGTTTTGTAAAGTACTTGTGGCAATGGACTGACTTCATGCCAAATGATTCTTTCTATATCAGGCCAGGGGTTTGTCGTTTGGCTGCACGGCTGTGGTATAATTTTTCGCGAACCCGGATATAACTGAATAATATATGCGAGTAGTGCAGAAATCGATAGAGTTTCTAAAACGCTGAACGTACGATATTGTAAGAGTTGAGAACCTACGTTCAATTTTAATTAAAGAAGAATTTCGAGCCCAAATATAACTCCTTCAATTAATTTACATTAAATATATAGAAGACGTTAACAACCGCGTCTTGCACGCGTCATTAGCAAACCGCGTAAATTCCCTCTAAAGTCCTTATAATAACTGTATATATATACTCCACTTGCGTACTTCCGCGCCGCATGCACCATATAGCCAAACAATATAAACATTAAAAACGCTTCAACAACCGCGCGGCGCTGCATCACCGCCCTTCACGCTTGTAAACAAGCGCGTATAACAATATTTCCCTCCGCTCCGCCTGCGGCTCTCTCTCTCTCGACGAAAAGTAGGAGGAGGTAAATGTGTCAGGTGCAGCAGCAGCTCTCGCTATAACCCGTTTGCATAATATCGCAATAATAAAGCCCGCCGCCGCTGCGTTGTATCGATTTATATCGGCGGCGTGTTTTAATGAACGCACGGGCCGCGTGCACAGGAAGATTTGTCCTGCGAGGGTATATTGATAAGGTTTCGAGTGTCTTGTTTCTTGCCGGGGAAGAGGTTCGTGCCAGGTGGTATAAATGCACCGATTTGAACGAGGGTGGAGGGATAATAGCTTGGAGATATATATATTTGTGTTGGATCGAAACCTAAAGAGGAAACTATACGACAGGTACCTATCGTCATATTTTCACCGTTCTGCATTTGTGGCGAATATAAGTATATGTAGATCGGGCCGAGAGCCTATTTCCAACGACGAAACGCTCCACTTTCGCAGAAATACCTCGCACTCGCTCAAACATTAAACAGACCGAGCGACTCTTCAAACTCTCCTACATTTTCCACGAACTTTTCGCGAAGTGTATTATAAGGTACAGTGCAGGTATATCCGACTTCTTCTTGTTCGACGAACAGCTGGCGAGCGAGAGAAGGAGTGTGTGACTTATATACCTAATACCATCAGTGTCGTTTTTGCGTGAAGAGATTCCGTGCCGGGCCGAGTAGAGAAAGAGAGTGGATTAGGCCAATTTCACGCGGTGCGTAATTCGCGCGCGTCCGCTGTACTCGGGAAAAGATGTGCGCCGCGGTTGGTCTGAGAATGTATAATGGATTGATCTGCGGTAGTCGTCTAACTTTTTTTTTTTTTCATTAAAGAGAGTTTTTATGAACGCGATGCGCTAACTTGATTTTCAGGTCGCATATGTTGAGCGTGAAAAGGAGAGGAATAAAAAAAGAATAAGAAGAGAGAAAAAACGGCTCTGAGTTATTCATCAGACGTTTCCTGTTTGCTGAATATATGTGGGACAGCTATAATTGTATCAATAACCTGTTAGTTTATTTTCAGATAACCAAATTGCAGCCCACATTTTCTGATCAATAAGAGGACAAGTTATGCATGTGCTTTGCAATGCTAAAACTTGCTTGCAGCAGTAGTAGGATTCAGTTTTATGCTGCTTCAGAATTCCACATTAAATATACAATTGACAAAAGACAGGGAGAAGAGAAGAGAGGATACGGTGAGTAAAAAGACACTAAGTGTCATTTCTTGCAGCCCTAAATCATCATCTTCAAGCGTATATAATGTGTCTGCCAAAACTCTGGTTCTCACACGTACACATGTGTGTGCCACATATCTCTTGTGGCCACACACACACACATAGACAGCTTGCTCATCTTCAAAGAATTTACATCCTCATCTCTGTCAACTCTTTTTCTGTGTACCCTACTTTTCTTCAGAACCACACACATATACACACATCAGCACATATTATAATGGTGCGCATAATGAATCAAGCGTTCCAAGGAATTAGGACACTATCATAAACAAACTGAAAGCAAATTTATAATACGGCCTGAGATGACTGATAAGTCAATGCTCTACTTTATGCTCCATTATCAAAGACCAGCATTAATCACTATAATTCAAGCCTACTTTTTTATTATCCCATACTTTAGGAATAAAATAATCCAGCAGCAGCAAGGGTTCAGATCATTCTGGATAAAGGGCAGAATAATGCAGACTTGTCTCTCTCTCTCTCTGCTAACGCTATATATACCAGCCCACAAGGCATACACGTACACTGCCATACATGCATACGCACATACGTACACACACGCATGCATACATACGCACATATACAAGCACTCGTTCCCAACCCTCGCACAAGCCACTTGACGAAAGTCCCCGCGCCGCGCCGACAAATAAAGTTAAGCAAGTCCGTTGCGCCGCGGTGCACTTGCAGCAGCTGCATTCACATACATACGCATAACGCACGCATCTCCTCGCCCAGTGGAGGTTTATCGTCGAGCATCTCTCGCGCAGACTTGGGAGGCTGGGATTCTGGGTCATTCCAGTGCCTCGCGCGCGCATATCACACAGCTGACACGCGTCCCAGGACACTATATACTATACACTCCACCCCTCCCCCATATACGTATATACAAACGGGAGAGTAGGTACTCACGCTCTGGTCCCGGGGCGGCACACTCTGCACACCTCCTGGAAGACTTGCGGGGATTCTTCTCGATACACACTGGCACCACTGCGTGCAGCACACTCGCGAGTATATTAACGCGCTGATGAGAGATTACTGGGACTGCGACCCCCGACCCGATGGCCAGAGCGAGCTACGGAGAGGAGCTAGCTGCTCTACGCGCAGACATATACACTGCGCAGCGGTACGGTTTTGCTGTCGTCCCTTTTTCGCGGCGACTGCGACTGAGCTGTATGCTAGCTCAGTAGAGCTGGCTAGCTCCTCCTCCTCCTTGTCGCGCGTGCGGCTCTGGAGCCCGCGAGATAATGTGGAGGGAACGCGGGGAACGCGGAACACGGTACGCGAAAAGGGCGGCAGATTTGAAATTTTTTGGAAAGGTTGAATAATGGTTGGGGGAGATCAGGATGGTCTTCATTGATCATGGCTTATATTTTTTTGTTTTTTCAAGCTGAGTAATGCACAGTATCTGGTCGTATTAAGAGAAAACTTTCTTGAAGAAAGTGTAGTTAAATGGAAATATGCATATATCTCGGCGAGTTATAATTCCCATTACATCATCAATTTTCTCTTTTCCTTCGAAATCAAAAAAGTGAAATCTGACCGTAGCCGTCGTCGCGGACCCTTTCTCTCTTTCCCCTCTCCTAAATCGAAAACTTTTTTCTACATCACATATACTTAAATAAGATTCAGTAAAGACGTTCTCACTTGTTCTGTCGCTAGCTCTCTGTACCGCTATAGGGGAGACCCCGAATTCCTGCATGAAATTGCATTACCTGAGGCTAAATTTAGCGAACCTTTCGTGTAAAACGTTTGAATGGGGGATGTGGAGAAGTATTTATTTTTGAAAAATACAATGAAATTTCGTTTTGTTTGTATTTTTTTTATTTAAAAATATTAGAATTGTTTGATTCTATTAATGTTTTCTATAATCCTCGATAAATATCTAAGTATATTTCGTCGCTTAGGCTGGAAAAATGTGCAAATTCGGCTGCGTGCTAAGAAAGGTGCCAACTCAGCTGCAAGCTAAGAATGCTATAAACTCGTGAGCTTCTTTTTTTCAGAGACTTTTTAGATGCGTGCGTGCTGTTTTTGAACTTCTGTTGAACTTCTGTTGAAAGTTTTTAATCGTAACGTTGTGTATAATAAATTCGCAGAAAAGTTGCGGCTGCATTGTTGCAAGTTGTGGAAGCATTGGTAAGTAAAACAGGCCAGCTACAGTTTTGCATAGAAAATAATTCTTCTAAATGAATTAGTTTTTTTTCAACATTAAAATCAGTAGCGATTTTATGTAAATAATGTTATTAATAGCATACATATATGGTTTCTTGATAAAAGTCTTAACTATGTTTTTATGTAAGTTGCATAGAAAGTTAAAAATTATTTGCAAGTTAATAAATAAACTTAATTATTGGAAAAATCATTTCAATTCGTCTGCCTGAAAATGAACTAGAATTTTCTAACACAAAACAAAATTGCGAATTTTTCAAATTGTCCCGGACCAGTTCAGCTGTTGCGCGCATGCGTCATAGCCGTCACTAGAATCTAGGGGAGTGCCAATGGCAGTCAGTATAATCACTGGATCTAGAGAATTTCCATATACCATTCCCATATCCTCATATGATTATTATATGAAAATGATTCTCATTGGCTCATTGTGCATCCGCACGCATCAAGATCTAGCAGACGCGGGGACGCACCTTCTCTCCCCTCCGCTCCTACTCGCTACATATAATGGACGTTAATTCTTTTCTGCTCCAAAATACGCCTTTGTTATGGTCCCCCCCTCTATACGCAACTCTCGCAGAACGATCGCGAACTTCCCGTTACACATCTTCCGTCTCGCGAATTCTCAGCTACTGTGTTATCTGCGGAAGATAACTGTAAAAGTTTCGAGGATTGCGTCATCCCGCATTATTTTACCATGCTCGAGAAAGAACGTTGTCGTGATTCATTCTAGTATAGGTAGTCGGAAAATGTAAAACCATTCAAAACAATCCAGTAGCACGCGCGTCCTAGCAGACAGTGGTGTAATCACCTGCGTAAAATCACGTGACACACACGCACACATACACCTTGACACCTAGCTGCAAGCTGCCACAGGCGCGCATTCAACAATCGTCGCTCCGCAACTACGCATTATAACGCACGTCGCTTGTATATCTCTGTCGTCAATTTGCGCGCTTCCAATCACGCCGCGCTGCTACAACAGACAATGATCGCACTTACTTAGTCATCAGCAGTCAGTTGCCGACGTTGTCGCGCCGCGATAACTTCCTCAATGCGTCGCCCACCAGGAAATAATACAACGAAAACGCGCGCGCGATAATACCTGTAACTATACGTGCCAGCAGTGTGTGCGATGGAAAATAATATGTCGGATCCCTCGGCCCACGTGAACGTCCTCATCAACGCGTCTGTCAGCAACGACAGCCTCAGCAATAATGAGGATGATGACAGGAGGCTCATCAGGACGCCCAAGTCGACGCCGAGGAGTAGCAACTTTCCGCCGAGGAATAACTTTCCTTCGTACTCCCAGGATGATGTCAGCGCCAGGTTTCGCGTGAGTTGACGTTGTTGGGGTTTTCCTTTGTTTTGGCAGTTGTTATGATTGGAGGTAACAAAGATTTTGTTTGTTGCAGAATAATGATTATAGTGGGGGTGGTACTGGTACGTTCAGGAATCTTATAGAAAGCGTTTCTACAAGGCAAACGATTAGGTTCAATTCGGATCAAGTCACACCTGGAGAAACCAAATTTTTGTCAAGTAATTATGAGGTAAGCAGATTAATCTTGTAAAACGTAACATTGTTGTCAATGGTAATGTTGATGTATGGTTCTTTTTTTAGAGTCTCGATTATGATCCTTGCGAAAACAATCTCCTGCTGGATGAGGAGAGGAAAAAGGGTTACAAGTTTGTCGTTAAAAAAAATATAGCAAGATGGTTTATTTTCCTAGTTATCGGCATGTTCACTGCTTTAATAGCATGCTTCGTTGATATTTCTATTGAAGAACTGTCAAGAGTTAAATATGGGTATTTAAAAACATGTATGTTTACTTTTAAAGAATGATATTTAAATGTTTAATTTTTTTAAATTATAATTTTATTTACTTAAACATTCCTTATAGTTGTTGATGACTGTATGCTTGGAACACATAAATACTGTCTATGGATTCCATATGTAATGTGGACCATTTTAAACATGGCTCCAGTTTTTATTGGCGCAGTATTAGTAACATACATAGAACCTGTAGCAGCTGGAAGTGGGATTCCACAAGTCAAATGCTATTTAAATGGAATTAAAGTTCCACGTGTAGTTCGAATAAAGACTCTGGTAGTCAAGATTGTAGGAGTAATCACAACAGTTGTTGGTGGACTGGCTGGAGGAAAGGTATGAGTTTTAACTAATAGTAAGCTTATTGCAAGCTTTCAAAATTAATGTCTTATCAAAATTTTAAATATTATGGTTTTAGGAAGGGCCTATGATACATGCTGGAGCAGTGGTAGCAGCTGGAATCTCTCAAGGCAAAAGCACAACTTTCAGAAAAGACTTGGGGATTTTTAGGTATTTTAGAGAAGATCATGAAAAACGTGATTTTGTATCCGGCGGTGCAGCATCTGGTGTAGCTGCTGCTTTTGGAGCACCTATTGGTATGCAATACTTAAACTGATAAAGTATATACTAGTGATAATCTTTTGAGATTTAATTGAATGATTGATTTGCAGGTGGTGTATTATTTAGTATTGAGGAGGGGACAAGCTTTTTTAACCAAAGTCTAACGTGGAGAACATTTTTAGCATGTATGATTTCAACATTTACTCTTAACATAGTGCTTAGTGCCTATCATGGACATCCAGGAGATTTGTCCTATCCAGGTCTTTTAAATTTAGGACAATTTGATAAAATATATTATCAAATTTGTGAAATCCCCTTATTTATACTCGTGGGCTGTATTGGAGGATTGCTTGGATCTCTTTGGAATTATATAAATTATAAACTCACTTATTTCCGTCTCAATTATATTAAGAAAAAGTGGCTGAGAGTTGTTGAAGCTCTTTGTGTAGCCATATTAAGTGCTACAATGGGTTTTTCAATGATGTACTTCATTGATGATTGTAAGCCACTAGATGAACATCACAAAGTAGAAAACCATATACAAATGCATTGTAAACAAGAAGAATACAGTGCTGCTGCAGCATTGTGGTTTCAAACTCCAGAAAGCAGTGTACGCTCTTTATTCCATGATCCCAAAGGTATGCTACTCCAATTTTATTATTGATTTTTTACCAATAATCTATGGACTCAAAAACTAAAATATTAAAATATTCGTTACAGGTTCGCATAGCGACGTAACGTTATCAGTTTTCGTAGTTTTGTATTTCCTCCTTGGTGCCTGCACATTTGGGCTTTCCATGTCCAGTGGACTTTTCATCCCATCTCTTCTCACGGGTGCCGCTTGGGGTAGATTGATTGGTTCAGCATTAGCCAAAATATGCCCCACCTGCGTGAGTTATTTAATTTTCTTGGCTTCAATAAATTCTGTTGGAAATAACATAAAAATTTAAAATATTTTCTCTCTTTAACAGGAATTTGTTGACCCTGGAAAATATGCATTTCTCGGAGCAGCTGCTCAGCTTGGAGGAGTCGTGAGAATGACCATAAGTTTAACAGCCATTCTCATCGAGTCTACTCAAGGAATATCGTTTGGTTTACCTATTATTATAGTTTTAATTATGGCCAAATGGGTCGGCGACTTCTTTAACGAGGTAATAATGATGTTCCAGAATGAATCACGTAATAAAATTAAAAAATCGTTATTCTTTTTTAAAATCTTTTATCAATTTAGGGCATATACGATATACATATACAAATGGCCGGAGTGCCCTTACTGCCGTGGGAAGCGCCACCCCTCTCGAATAATATTTACGCTAGCGAGATAATGAGTCATCCTGTGGTTACCCTAAAAACTACAGAGAATGTAGGTCATATTGTAGAAATGTTGAAGTGCGTCACGTTCAACGGATTTCCAGTAGTCGACCCGCCTACCGGAGACCAGGTACGTTATATTTTTTCGTTAAATTTGATAATTTTTTTCTTTTTCATCAATGACTAAAATACAAAAATACTTTGCAGGCCGAAATAAACTGTTACGGTCGCTTCCGTGGTATGATACTGCGGTCGCAGCTGATAGTACTGCTCCAAAACAAAATTTTCAACGAGTATTCAGAATGCTGGGAGAAAGACTTGTCCATAAAAATGTTCAGAAACGAGTACCCACGGTATCCGACGATCGAATCGATCAACGTCACGGAGGAAGAAAAGACTTATACCATTGATCTTCGGCCTTTCATGAATCCCTCTCCATATACGTTGAAGCACGTAAGTGTATATACAATAAAACTTGTACTTTTTTTGGTAATTATCATATTATTATAACGTGTAATTCGTCGTTATCTCTGCTTACAGTCAGCGACGTTGCCAAGGGCATTCAGGTTGTTCCGCGCGCTGGGCCTGCGGCACCTGCCGGTCGTCAACGACACGAATGAGGTGATCGGAATGATAACGCGAAAGGACGTGGCGAGATACCGTATTTGGCGGCACCAGGGCCGCATGGGTCTCGACGAGCTCTCGATCACGAATAAGATTTAATAAGCGACGACAAAATGATAAAACGAAAAATATAGAGGAAAGGAGACAAAAAAAAAAAAAAAAAAAAAAAAAAACGGAACCAAAAAGAAGACGCTGGTTGATATTTTTTTTATACATCACACATAAAATAACTAGCATAATATACATATACGTATTATATATACATGATGATGATGATGATGATTATGTTTGCTATGATTTTTTTTTCAAACTTGTGATAAAAAACAGTTTTTTAAGTTTTAAAAGAAGGACACATCACCCGCGAAAGAAAGGACAATATATAGGATGATATTATTGAATGAACGATGCATTGCAATGAATATATATATTTATAAAAAAATATGAAAAATTAATATTTATTTTATACAAAATATATATAACAACTTATTTTGATAAGTCTGTGTGTTTGTGGTTTATTTCAATTGTTGACGAAAAGCTCCCATCCCAGCCACGACCACAACCGGAAGAACAGGTAGACGGGTACGATGACGAGGGTCAGAAGGAAGTAGTACTCGTACGTCGAGATGTGCATGATTATTGTCACCTATATTCATCTGAAACAGAAAAGAAAAAGAAAACGCTCACATCCCTCGTTAGAACACTGCAGCATTGTTTATTTCAAGAACCGTGATATTTTGTTTTTTCATTATATTTTTAGCTGAAAGTCGCGTCTAATCGAAACCTCACTCACACAGGTGTGTGTGTATACGTATCGCGACATCCATCCAAATTAAAAACTCTATCTATGATACTTATACTACAGGCTCGTGGGCGGCGTGCGTGCAGAAGAACGGGAAATCTCCCGTCGCAATTAATCGCTGCGGCGTGTCGCGCTGCGCTCTCACTCTCTCGCACGCGCTATTTCGGGCGTGAATCACCTTGATGATGAGGTGGGAGGGAGAGAGAAAAAGAGCGCGTCGTCGCGCGCAAAGCGTACGCCGATAAGGCGTTATTACGGCTCTCTTGAGTCAGTCGCCGTTCGTAGTTGGCGGGATCAACAAGTCGCGAGAAAGAAAGAGAGACAGAGTCGATGATCTACGGCGCCTGCGCGGGGATCAAGATCGAGATCGGATAGGACATTGTGTATCTGATGTAAACGTAGGAGGCAGAGGAGAGAGAGAAGACACATGGAGATCGAGAACGAAGTAGTCGTGAAGACGGTGGTATGTTATAGCGGTTTATTTTGATTGTCGTATACGTGCGTATATGTAAGTGCATGCAGTGCTCGGTGAAATATATATCTTTACGATCAGCGACAACAGTAGCGAATAATTCAAAATCAAATTGTTCTTTTGATTCTCTTGATTCGCGGTTACGATCGTCGGATAGTGTCTAAGACCGACTGGTAAACTTAGAATCTTACGAGTCGAGTCACGCATTATAGATAGCCGCGTACTGCACACGCGATACTTATCTCCTTCACGCGCGCGCTTATCTGTCACTTGATCGCCACAACATAATTTCACGACAAACTTCGTACTCCTTTTCTCTATATAACCCATCACCCACATATTATACATCGTCAACTTATATCTTACGCGTTATAATATCTATGTATCTTGCACGCACTGCTAAGCAGAATAAACCGTCGCGAAGTAGCAGCGGTAAGAGGAGCGGCGGCAGGTCGTGGCGAGCGTCGCGTACAGAGACGGAGGAGGAGGCGGCGATCAGACGCTTCCACGATGCCCAGCGGATGGCAAGGTTCCGGGCGCGGCGTAAGAAGGCGCTTGAGGAGCAGCTACAGGCGCAGGGAGCTGAGGCGAGGAGGTGTAGCAGTAGTGTGTCCGGACAGGATGAGTCGGGTAATTATAATGAGAAGTGGGTTGTTGTTGGTGATGAAGAAGTTTTTAATGAGCTGTGGGACAATTAGTTTCATATGTAGAGTAGTTTATGATAAAGTGTATATCGAGGGTCGGGTGGATGGTTAAGTTGTCACCTTTAATTAAGGTTGAACGTCCCATTCAAAAGTTTGTTTTTGACGTTAAAACAGCGATAAATATAATTATGTAAATTATAAGCTAAGAATCAATTTTGAGTTCTCGCGATCTATATGAATATACATGATATAAGAATATTATAAGATTTAAATAATTGGAAATCGGAGCGAAATTCAAATTGTAGTATTATTGGCATATCATCTTTTTAAAATCGTTATTATGTCTAAATTAACGCATGAATTGACGATTTTAAAAAGAGATATATGCCAATTCTATAATTTCGCGCTCCGATTTCCAATTTTTAAAGCTCATAATATTTTTATTGCCTTTATACATCGAGGATAAGAATAGATCGATAATTTATATCGCAGTTTTAACGCAGAAAAACTAACATTTGAATGGGATGTTACGGGTCATATACGACACCTTAAATTTTCTTTGTACGAGATGATATTTTAAATTTTCCAGTCTCATATTAATGTGACTGATGTAAGATTATAGCGATAATATTTTTGCATAATGTTTATCTCTGTTTAATATTAGCTTGATTTACGAAAAATAAAGTATGAAAATATTGAAAAGAGATATGCAGTAGGACTATTATGCTAAATGACTACACTATTAATTATTACAAACGAAATTTGTAATGACACTTTTTTGCACCTATAATCATCGTTATCAGCTTTGATTTAACTATTAGGTGATATATAGAGGCAAATGATAATTGTTTTTTCGGTAAATTTTAATAGAAATGTATAATACAAATTTAAATTAATTTGTGATTATGGAGCTAAAAATTTTATATACGCAAAGAACAAACTCTTATCTTTCCTACACTGAATTCTTAGTTATTTCACTTTGTTTTCGAATTTTTAACCTTTGAAGGGCCGGCCTGACCCTCTTAACTGTTTATAAACTATATACGAAAATCATGCCTCTGGAAAATATCGAATTTCAAGGAAAAAAAGATAGAAAAAAAAACAATTCCCAAAAATTTATACATCAAAACCAATTTCCAGATCCTGAGCGTCATCAGGCCGCACCTGACCCACCCGCATCCCGGCCACATCAGTCGTCACCGCGCGAGATATCCTCAGCCGAGACGGAGAGCAAGTACAGCCAGCTGCTGACGATAATCGAGCGGCTGGGCCGTGACGTGCGACTCTCTTACGCCGGCAGTCGCAGCTCCGCCGAGAGACTCAAGTCTGGCATCGGTCGGGCCCGCACGCTCGTCAGGGATTGTCTCATCGAGACGAGGCTCAATTTGAGGCAGTGATGAACTTTTTCATGTGACATGATGCTGGTGTGTGTTTGTGTGATGTAAAAGCGTGGAAGGGACATTTTTGTTTGGGTAGTAGAAAAATTGTTTTGGATTGTTTTGATGGATGAAAGATTTAATTAAGCGCTGCGGTCGTTAGAATAGAAGATTCGGGTTCAGAAAATATATGGTGAGAAAACGTTTCGTCTAGGAAGTTGTAATTTTGCAAAAGTATAGAAAAAGTATTTGGGGTATATTAATTTGTAGGGGAACTGCAGACCTTTATTTCGAGAACAGAATGTAAAAATTGCAAAACGCTTTGCCTACATTTTTTCACTGTCTTTTCTAAATTTAATATATACGGATTGTAGAAAAATCGATGAAATTGCAGTACTTTATTCAAAAATTTTTAGTAAAGTTTCCCGTAAATTATCATAACATGATAATTTTTGACAATCTTTATCTATAATTTATCTCTTCAGATAATCAACAGGATTATATTTTTCACCAACGCGGGACAAACTCAATCTTGCTTTTAGGCTCTCGATGCACGCGCAGGTATATACCACCATTTTTATCAGCGGCGTATGGAGGAAGCATCAAAGTTCGCCCCCCTCGTCGTGGCAATTTTTTTCCCCTCTCTGTCCCTCTTGCACACGCGCGCTGAAAGTATAACTGTATTTTATTAAGTAACGAAGTATATACCGCGCGAGTATGAAGTATGACAAGGTTGGAGCGTATAAATAGACGACACACACGTCCGCACTGTATATATATATATATATATATATATATATACATGCACACAGTCAATTTGCGTCTTTTTTTTTTTTTTAGCGAGCGACGCTATAGCGAAAAGTAAATACTGCAGTTCGATAATCTGGTTTTTAGATATAGAGGAGAAAGGAGTGTTTTAGTGAAAGTATCGGGCGAGTTTTTTTTTTTTAATGATTGTAGACCTCTTGTGCTTACGGTAACAGTACTTACAAAGCAGTGCATATTAGTTCGTGGAGTAAAAAGTTTCGAATGGATAATAACAGTTTTGAATTTATAGGTATAAATATAACTGTACGACTGATCGATAGGGTGATCTCACGTGACTGCAATAGCGAATGAGCTTAAACTTTGCAATAATATACAATATATATACAAAACAGTGGACGAATATAACTGCAAAAGTATAGTATACGTATTATAGTTTCAAAACTCGACTGCTAGTCCATCGAAAACTGAATTAATACACATATACAGAACATTTGTAACAACAAATGTGCAATGCAATAATAATGTCCGTACGTAAAGTATATATGTGTCGAGAGAATAACTTAAGCACCGCTGTGACAATAAAATTTACATAATACAGGTATGCTAAAACGATGTACAAAACACGATTTAATGCGTCGTACGCGACGTTATTTTTTTTATCTTACAAAAAAATAAATACTCTATTTTTCTAACAAAAGAAGTGTTTACGTTCATTTAAAGCTCCGATTTACATTTCGGAGCAATGCTGAGTGTTCACCTAAAAATTTATATAGATTCTATAAAAGTACAAATGGTTTTATTATTATTTAAGTGATTTACTTCTTAATTAAACATTTGTATGCCTCTAATATGAATTACTCACATAATTGCTCCATAATTCATTTCGGAGCACCAATTACTTCCTGACCCTATACATTTCCCGAAGACAAACACGATTTACTGCGACTTATGCTACGTTATTTTTTTATCTTACAACAAATAAATAGGTACCTACTCTATTTTTCTAACAACAATTTTGTTTATATTCGTTTAAAGCTCCGAATTAAATTTCGGAGCACTACTCCAGTGTTCACGTATAATTGATTAATATTCTATAAAATTTATACAATTGGTTTTATTATTATTCTAGTGATTTACTTATTAATCAAACATTCTTGTATGCCCCTATAATATGAATTATGCACATCGTTGCTCCATAATTCATTTCAGAGCACCAAAAATACTTTCCCGACCCTATACAAGTTTCACGAAAACACCGCGGCATGCATAACCCGAACTTATCGTAAAATCGATTCCGAATAAGTAAACCTTCCACACACGTTCTACATATCCCCCTAATTCACAAATACTTACATTCACCGAGACCCGACGTCACCGATATCGCCCTGTAAAAATTTTCTAAAAAGGTCAAAGCCCGCATAGTATGTTATATACTTATCACTCGGCACGCCTTCGCCGACTCCTCGATAATAACAATAATAATAGCAAAAGGAACTATAGACTCGCAGGCGGGTGTGTGCGGAAGAAGAAGAAGAAGAAAGTGCGCGCGGCGGCGGCAAGCAAAAGGAAGTATAGGTACTATATATACGTATATATACGTACATACATATACGTACATACCCCTCCACCTCGGGTGGCGGGCGTCCCTCTCTCTCTCTCATCGCGTCTTCGGCGGCAGCCAATACTTTCCCCTTCCTCTCCTCACCTGCACCCATACGCACGCACGTATATATATATATATACATATATGCTTACGATACGTACGTATAGCTATATATATATATGATGGCTATGTATACGTATAGATTCGCGCATGTATAGGAAGCGGGCGCGCGCGGGGGCGATCAAAGTCTCGCGAATCGCGATTCGCGAATCGAGTGGGCAGGAGGGAGAGAGAGAGAGAGAGCTAAGGCGGTGCGAAGACGGCTGGGAAGGGGTTATGGTCAATAAACGCGCGAGAGGCGCGACGACGACGACGACGACACGGCGGCGACGAGAGAACGGTAGCTGCCCGCGAGAGAAGAAGATATAGCAGGCGCAGGTGTGTGCGGAGTCAGCGTCGCTCCCTCTCTCTCTTCCCAGGGGGATTATTACAGTCAATCTCTTACCTGTGTGAACTGACGCCGGTGGCTGTGGCTTGTCGCGATTATCACTTGCGGCGGAGAGGAGCTACGCGCTTGTGTTGTGTATATATATACTGCGTCTCGCGAGGCAAGAGGAAAGTTTAGTCAAGACGACGAGGAGGACTGGCTGGCCATTGCTGGTTGCGCGTGGCACGCGTGAGGGGGCGCACGCTCGGCGTTTGAAAAAAATAGCGGCCCGAGGACGCCGATGATGATGTCTCAGTAGTAGGTAGAGCGCTGCCGCACGCGCTTATATATACGTATACACGGCAGGTGGTTGGACGAAGAGGTAGTGTATACTGAGGAGGTCGACTGCTCGTGGATTAGAGAGTGGTAGACGAAATGAGGAGTTGTAGCGAAGAGCGGCCGCTTAATAAGAACAGCGGTCCCAAGCAAACACGTAGCCTTATCTCCCAGAGGTAAACAGGATTAGTTGCTGCTGCTTCTGCTGCTCTGAGTGCAGGTGATTAGCTGAGTGCGGTTTTGACACTGTGGTGTAGTTTGTTGTAGTTGCTTAGACTGGACTTAAAGTGAAAAGACAAACTTATATACCAATGTCGGAGACAATGGAGGAGCGTAACCTTAGGCTGGCCTACATGGCAGCTGAGAGGTCCAGGTCAAACTCCAGGTCCAACAAGGAGTCCGAGGAGCAAGTGGCTCTTCGCAGGATCCAGGAGGCGCAAAGGATGGCCAGGCATAGGGCAAAGAAGAAGCGCTGCTTGGACGAGAACCTGGCTAGGGAGATCTCCAAGATTGCTGAACTTTCCAAAATGCCCGATGCTGCTACCATTGCCGAAATGTCCGAGCTCAATATGAACAAGATTTCAGCTGAGCTTAAGCAAATGATGGAGAGGGGTAAGGTGCCGGAACACATTGTTCAGATGGCACAGTTGGCTGAGTTTAGCAAGATGAGCGAATTGAACAAAATGTCTCAGGATATGGCTAAGAGATACGAGATGGAGAAGATGGCAGAGTACGCCAAGAATACAGAGTACATGAAGATGCACATGCAGATGAACGAGCTCGCCAAGATGAACGAGATGGTCAAGTTTTCGGAGATGGCCAAGTACAATGATATTACCAAAATGAACGAGTTCGCCAAGATGAATGAGATGATGAAAATGACGCAAATGGCTAAAATGAATGAGGTATGTTTAAATGTCATCGAACGGTTTATTTTTATCTCTAAGCATAATTTGTTGATTGATTAATGTTTGATGATTCTTTTTTTTTTAGATGATGAAGGCAAATGAGGTTCAAAGAATGAATGAAATTGCAAAATTAAATGAAATGGTCAAGATGACAGAAATGGCTAAGTATAATGACATTACCAAGTTGAATGAAATTGCTCAAATCAATGAGATGGCAAAGGAAATAGCAAAGATGAATGAGAAAACAAAAATGAACGAAATGATTAAAATGGCAAACATGCAAAATGACATTACTAAAATGCCAGAGTACTCCAAAATGGCAGAAATGGCAAAGCTTACTGAGTTGGCAAAGCTGAATGAAATTACTATTACAAAATTAAATGATCCGAACCCACATCAGCAACAATCACCTCAACACCATCAACAGCATCAACAACAACAACAACAACAGCACCAACAACAACAGCACCAACAACAACAGCATCAACACCAACAGCAGCAACAACACCACCAACAACAACAGCAACAACAACACCATCAACAACAACAGCAACAACAACAACAAGTACAACAACAACAGCAAAAGGTACAAGAAATTCCAAGGATTCCTGAACCTGTAATCACTGTGCCAAATCCCAGGAATCTGCAAAATGTGCAGACTGTCCAGGTACACAACTAATTAAATTTTCACATAAACACATTAAAAATGATTACTGTATCATTTAACAAATGATATGTACTTTAAAAAGAAGTTTTGATTAACTTACATATCAGTCTATTATTTTCTCATGATAATTAATTATTTCAGGTAGCACAGGCTAGCCCATCAAATTCTATAAACTTTCCAACAGTGCCTGGTCAGGGCAAGTACACTCAGCTGCTTGTCATCATTGAGGAACTTGGCAGAGACATACGTCTTTCCTACGCCGGCAGCCGCAGTGCAGCAGAGCGCCTTAAAATGGGAATTCAGCACGCTCGAATCCTCGTCCGCGAGTGTCTGCTCGAGACGGAACACAATGCAAGACAATGATCTGCCACTACAATTAGTGATTTATATTTTTTAGAGCATTATTTTTTTTTATACAAATGCGCTGAACACGGTATATCTGGTACGATGGTATTTTGCAGGGAACGCCTTATCCTCCGCAAAGATGAAAACTCCCTGGATCTATATTTTTTACTGTCTATTGGATTACTTTTAAGAACAAAAAAATTTATATACGGGCGTAAGGTATTCTAAATTTAAGGAAACAGATAATCTCACAGCTATCTTTGTTTTTCAATATTATTATTATATTTTTTTACATAAAAAGATAATATGCATGACATGAAAAAAAAATTAAAAATTATTTTTTGTTACATGAGTTATGTTACGACTTCTATTGAAGATTAAACAAATTTTATCGTAAAAATCATTGTGTCTAATCTTTGCGGGAAAAAAATCTCAAGACTGCATTAGCTTTTGAGCGCTTATGCGGGTTCGATATGAAAAAAAATCTAAGCGCTTGTCCTTGAAAACAACTATATAGACTAGTTCATTTTAGTTTTTTATGAACAGTGGATACATGCCTAGTTGGATTACTTTATTAAGTAAATGATGTACTAAATTTATTTGACAATTATGTATGTATGTATGTGTTATTCACGTAAGATTTATATATGTTCGTGAAAATTTTCAATCAAAACACAGAACAAATTGTACCTACCAGGGATAGAAATATATAAAATAGGGTATTTCAGTAAATAAAAAACCAATTTTATATCAAAAACTGCTATAGCATGTATATATTATTCCAATTTTTTCTTTTTAAAAAAGTAAACTTTAATTTTTTTTTTATTAGAATTTTTGTTTTAAGAGAAAATATAAGCTGATTCTTGATTTTTATTTTTAATACACCATAATCTATAAAATATGAGCATTGAGTTCTCTATATATTATAAATTAGATGACATTAATTTGAATTTTTTGTTATTTATTATTATTATTATTTTTTTCTTTTAAATATAGTAAACATGTAGCAACGAAAGTTTATGAACGCTGCGTGAGGAAGGGATTGGTTGATTTACATTAACTTGAAATTAAAGTATCACCTATGGTAAGTTATTAAGTACAAAACACAGCACATTATATTTTTTAATAATTTATTTTTATTATATAATGTAACACATCATTCGTTTCTTTCGATTGACGGCGTATCAACGGGAGGCTAAATTATAGTAAATCGTGCAACTACACATCCCAAAGCGATTATTAATGTCGTGAAAAAAGTGAGAGAGAGGAAGAGAGCGAGAGAGAGAAAAAAACATTAAAACCCAAATTTTTCATTTTTATTTTTATTTTTTTTTCGTTTAGTTAGACGCGCGCGGACTCGTTCCGCGCCCTTCGATACGCTGCATAACGCAATAGCTTCGAATATATATATATATAGCGATAAATCACACACTTATATATATTCGCCGTTGTCGCCGTCCAATCACACGTGCGCAAAACCCCGTTTGAGTCGAGCATATAATAATTATGATGTTGGCAATATATTTATTTATATATGTATATATTTATAAAAAAAAAACGTCCCAACGCGTACGCGCGAACACGCGCGCGAGGATCGTTATATATATAACTCTCGTTTTTTAATATTATGTATATGTGTTCGTGTGGCGTGTCTTTTATGTTTTCTTTGTTTAAATATAATATGTGTTTGTGTGGCGTGAGGTGAAGTTAATAGATAGAGAGTTTTCGTATCTGAAGAGTGATATTTTTCTTTTAAAAGAGTTTTCAATCGTTGCCGATGTCCCTCAATGATCAGACACTTTCGCTGGGGGGCAGTACGTTGACGGCGAACGCCGCGTTGGTCTCGCCCTTCTTGCCGGTCGCCTGTACTGTGTACTGGCCGATGTCCTCCGCGCTCGTCGCCTTTATGCCGAACCTGAAGCTGCTCTCGCCGTCCTTGCTGAAGCGGTATCTCGCACTCTTCTCGTCTATTGGTTTACCGTCCTTCAGCCACGTCACTGTTAGGGAGAGAAAAATTCGGGGAAGAGTTCTCGTTAGTATCCTGAACGTACTGTTGATTGTATTTTTCTATTTTTTTTTTGGTCTGAAGAATAGTGTCGATAGAAGAAAATTACTGGTTTCTTTGTAGACGAAGGATGCGCTCATTTTGCAAAATTTATTATTTACTAAATTTTTTAGAATGATGCATAAGAAAAAAATAATTTTTCTTCTTGTAGTAAAAATTATCACATTTCAGAAAGCTATATTACACTTTGTAGGAAATGTCACTAAAAGCAGGAAAATTAAATTTCCTTTTTTGAAAATTCGTTGCAAATGTAGTAATTTTTTGAAATTTCTCAACCGTCATTATGACTTTGCGAAACTATAATTTTTACTAGACCTTTCATTCAGTATCCTTAAATTAATATTCTATATAAAAGTATGAAAAATTTATCTTACTACACCTAAAAGAAAATACTGCTTTTCATTA
Organism: Torymus auratus; assembly: GCA_900474315.1. Taxonomy (NCBI): domain Eukaryota; kingdom Metazoa; phylum Arthropoda; class Insecta; order Hymenoptera; family Torymidae; genus Torymus; species Torymus auratus. The sequence continues at coordinate 59,679 of UXGD01000172.1, read as the reverse complement.
ATATACATTGTAATTGACAAAACATTATCACAGAAAGCGGGAATGACTATATTATATACCTTTAAGAGGTACGTCCTCGAAACTGCACTTGACGTTGACAGCTTCACCTTCGGTTACTGTCGCCGACTGCGGGAATGTCTTGAACACCGGGCTCTTGGGTTCCTCATTTGGAACTACACAAAGAATAAAACATAAAATCCACCATACGACAAACATCAGAGATTACTTTGAGAAACATGTAAAAGCAAGTAAGACGCACCGAGAACGTTGAGCGTACAAGACGAGAAACTTTCGCCTGCGTCATTGAACGCCTCGCACGTGTAGGTGCCGCAATCCTCGGGGAAGATTTCGGCGATTATGAGTTTGTGAATGTTGGCTTCGCTGGTGTATTGGAAGTCCTTGCTCGGTTTGATCTCTTTGTTGTTGTGCAGCCAGACAACGTCGAACTTGTTGGCCCCGATAATGCGACAGCTGAGCGTCACCGCGTCACCGTCCTTGACGAACTGGCTGGTCACGTGGTCGACAATCTGCGGCGCGTGGTCCTTGCCCTCGGCTGCTGCCGGTGCCGGTGCCTTTGCCACCGCTGAAACGAACAACAAGACTTGTTAACAATCTTTACCTATACACGCACTTTTTGAGAATTATATCATAGTGGATGAACTTACGGTTAATCGTTAACTTGCAGGCGGTAGAAATGGTTCCAATACTGTTAGTGGCTGTGCACACGTACTCGCCGTCGTCCTCGGGGAAGATCTCGGCGATCGTCAGCGAGGCGACGCCGCCCTTGTACCTCAGATCGACGACATCCGACGACGTCACTATCTGCTCGTTCTTCATCCACGTGATCTGTGGTTCTGGGTCACCCTCGACCTTCACCGTCAGCTCTAGCCTCGAGCCGTCATCAAGCGTCAACGCGGCGTCGAGTTGCTGGACAAACTTGGGCGGTCCCATAGACGCGTCGTCTGGTTGTGCTGAATAACAAAGAACAGTCGTTGTTGTTTTGTTCTCAAAGCGGTATGAAGAAAGGGCAGAAAAATTCATTTCAAAGTAACTCACGAATCAGTTCCTTCGTCGTGCTCCTCGATCTGGACGGACTACCGGTCGTGTCGAGCTTTGAGCCGTACTTCTTGGCTGACTTCTTGTCCGTCTTCTTCTCCTTGGTCTTCTCTGGTTTCTCTGGTTCTGGCGCAGGCGCTGGTGCGGGCGCTGGCGCTGGCTCGGGTATCCTCTCGGGCACCGGTGCCGGGACGTCGGGTATCGTTACGCGATGGAGCTCGCGTTCACTGATAGGTATCTTGTCGACAGAGCTGTGGCCCGGCTTGAACGGCGTGTATGGCGTGGACTTGATGATGGTCACGGGTTGGTACGGCGCTGGCTTCAGTGGCTGCTCGATGAATCGTCGTTCTATAGAGATCAAGAGATTTAGTTTGTGAAGTTTGTGCGAGAAGGATAAGATTGATATATATATATATAATGGCATGTGAAAGTACCTCCGGAATGTAACAGATCATGAGCCATTTGCTCTTGCTCCTCGGTCTCTCCAGAGCCTGAAGTTTTAATGTTAGTGCGACATTGATATGCATGATATGTATATGTTGGTATGTTTCCATTAATCGATAGATATAAACGTTCACAATGAGTTTACGAACCTCGTGACCGATCACTTACCTTCCACGATGACGACGCAGCTGGTCTCGTCGGTACCGTGACAATTGGTGGCAACGCACTTGTACTTGCCGCTGTCCTCGGGCTTGCAGTCGACGATCTCCATCGTGATGACGCCGTCCGAGCTGCTCATTGTGTACTCGTGCTTCGACAGCTCCTTGCTGTTCTTGAACCACCTTACCGTGGGCGTGGGCTTGCCGCTCAGGCAGCACAGGAGCTTGCAGGTGTCGCGCGCTTGCATGACACGAGGACGCAGCAGGAAGGTGAAGTCCGGCGCTGATTCCTTCGTTTCCATCCAGAAGTGGTAGGGCAGTGGCTCGCGCCTTCTGACCGGCTGGTAGGCTTCTGGTCTGTATGGTGGCACGTCTTTGGGTAGAGCTGTAAGCATATGCAACAATAAACAATAAGAGTATGAATAAATTATTTAGTAGAGGATGAGATGGATTAATTGTTAGGACGAATGATACTTACGTTGGACGTTCAAGAATACAACTTCCTCGCGATAACCATAATGATTCTCCGCTCGGATGATGTACTCTCCTCTGTCCTCCAGTTTTACTCTGTTGATGACGAAGGTGTAGTCGTCACCAATGTAACGCTTCATGAATTTGACGGATTGTCTTAGCTCCTGGTTGCTGCGGTACCACGTGAGCGTGGCTGGCGCTATCGCGATAACGCGGCACGTGAACTTCACGCTCTGGCCCTCGTACGCAAACGCACTCGTGGGCTTGATGACGAATCGTGGAGCGGCTTGTCGACGATCTGGCATAGAAATAATAAATTTAAGTCGATTGATATTATATAAGAGAGTCATTCTCTAAGTTTAATATGATGCACTAACCGAACGTTGTATCTTGAATACGGTATTTCTCTATAAGGAGTTTCCTCAGCGAAGAATACTCAGCCAGACGACCGATAGGCAGTACATACTTCTTCCAGTCTTCGTATTTGGCACGAATTCTGTCCCTGAAGTTGATGTACCTGCTGGTATTGATTTCCTTTGTCTTCTTGCTCGAATCTCCAGTCAACCAGGCGTGCACCAGGCACTCATGGGCAGTCAATCTCTTCCTGCAATTGAAATTTGTATCGTTGGTAAATTAATGTGAAGTGCAGTTACGTAAATAATATTTTTTTTTACTTACTCTTTATTTTTGACAAGTAGTTTTCTAATGAAGTCTTTAGCCTCTTCTGAAACGTCACGGAATGCTTCCTCGTCAAAGTCCCAGTCGCATGCTTTGACGTTTTTGAGAGTCTCAATGTCATTGTCACCGGCAAATGGTGAAAGGCCACTCAATCTATGAAAATTTATAAAATAAATTGACAGAAAAAATTTACCTGCAAGGTGAAAATATTTTTGATTTTTCACAAGACTTACAGAACATAAGCGAGAACACCGCAGGCCCACATATCTGTGTAGAAACCAACTGGTTCCCTTTCCACAATTTCTGGGGCTGCGAATTCTGCTGTTCCAGTACTGATTTTAACTACTTGGTTAGGGTCTAATTTGGTTGCTAGTCCAAAGTCGATTAATTTCACATTCGTGCTCTGGCGTGTCTGGCACATAATGTTTTCTGGCTTAACATCTATTAGAAAATAAAATAAATTATTTAAACATAAAGTATTTTTTACATGTTATCTAGAATGAATAATTATAGAATAAAACGATTTAATTTACCGAGGTGAATGATATTTCTTTCGTGCATGTGTTTAATGCCCTCGCATATTTGCCGCATGTAATTGATAACTTCCGCTTCTGACATAATGTAGCCCTCAGCAGTGATGCGCTCGAATAGTTCACCACCAGATAAGCTAAAATACAAATATTTTTTACAATTAATCATTATAATTATTAATTAAATATTTTCGTAGTTAAATATAATAAATACATACAATTCGAATATAAGGACCATCTCATCATCGTCCTCGAAAGCATCGTGGAGGTTGATGAGTTTAGGATGGTGCAGCTGGTTCATTATATCGATTTCTCGCCTGATGAGCTCCTTCTCCATCGGATGAGCCGACGGAATGAATTTGGCAGCGAAGATGTTACCGGTTGCCCTTTCTCGGCAACGATGGACAACGCCGAAGGCACCGGTACCGATTTCCTCGAGGATGTCATAACGATCGTACACCGAAACATTGCGCTTGATGTCCACCGGCTGTTGTGGCACGTATTTGTCGTAGATGTCCGAAACGTATTGGTCGTAGTTACTTGGCTTTTCGTCGTCGCGACCGCGGATTTTCTTGCCGGTGACTGGGTCGATGTCAAGTTGGTATTTAGGCTCTTCGCGGCGTTTCTTGGCCTCGCCCTTTGTCATTACTAGTGGTGTCACTTCGCTCGGGTTCGAGCGTCCATAAACGTTCTCTGCAAAGACTCGGAAATCGTATTGGTGTCCGGGGCTAAGATTGTGTACAGCGATCGAGCAGACGCGTGTACTGCCCACTCGGATCCAGGTAACCATCGGGTGCTCTCGCTTCTCGACTAGGTAGTTGGTGATGTTGCTGCCACCGTCCCAGACTGGTGGTTTCCAGGACAGGGCTAGCGAATCGTGACCGACGTTGTCGATGGTGGGGAATCTTGGTGGATCTGGGCGGTCGCTGATTTGGATCTTAATGATAGCCGAGTCTGTGCCAAGTTCGTTCTCGGCAGTCAACCTGTACGGACCAGAGTCGACCTTGCTGGCGTCACGGATGGTCAGAGTGGCGTGTCTTTCGGTCACCTGGATGTCGTAGTGCTCGCCTGACTCGATGGTTTCTCCTTCTCTCATCCATGTGATCTTTGGTTTGGGGAAGCCAGTGAACGGAACCTTGATGACAACATTCGAGCCTTTGTCGAAGAAGGCGGTGTCACGGAACCTCGGTGGTACGTTCAGTCTTGGCGGCGTCATGATCATGAGCTCGCCCTTAGTGGATTTCGCACCAGCACGGTTGACAGCCCTGCACATGTATTCGTCGGCGTCTTCGCCAAAGACATCGTGGACGATGAGGTTGTGACAATCGTCCTCGCTGTAGATCTTGTAACGCGAGCCATTGACGATTTCGCGAGCTCCCTTGAACCAAGAAACAGTCGGAGCAGGTACTCCGGTGATGACACATTTGAAGTGTGCGTTGTGGTTCTGGGCACAGTTGAGGGTTTTCGGTAAGGCCTTGAGAATTTCTGGCGGCTTGGCAGCCTGTGGATCGCGGATTTCGACGGACGTTGAGGCTGTCGATTCTGGACCAATGCCTGCTTCATTTTGTGCAAATACACGGAACTCGTATCTTCTGCCTTCGATAAGATTTCCAACATTGATCTGCGTTGGGAGGCAAATAGCAGGATTGACGCGCTGCCAGCAGCTTTTCGGCTCCTTGATCTCGCGCTTGTCTATCCAATAGCCCTGTATTCTCGCACCACCATCCTTCTCTGGTCTATCCCAGGAAAGGTTGACGAAGTCTCCGCCAACTTGCGTGACCTTGGGGTTTCCAGGTGGTCCTGGTGGATCGAACGGAGCCTTTGCCTTGATAGGATTGGTACCTTCGAGAGGCGGTCCCATGCCGTTGTCATTAACTGCCATAACTCTGAACAAGTATTCTTGACCTTCGGTCAAGCCTTGCACAGTATAGGTGGTGTCCTTGCAACCGAACATGGAGATGGTAATCCATTGCGTGTGAGTAATGTCGCGTCTCTCGATGACGTAATGCGTGATCTTGAGACCGCCATCGAATTTCGGTGGATGCCAGTTCAATGTGCAAGTATGCTTATCGATATGCGAGACATCCAGAGGGCCTTGTGGAGGTCCTGGTAGTCCGGTGATGTAGACGTTGAACACACCAGTTACGCTACCGCTTTCGTTTTCTAGATGTACTTCATATGCTCCAGCATCTTCCTTCTGAATCTCCTTGATGAATATTATAATGTAATCATCAAACACTGTATATTTAAGATGGTCAGAAGATTCAGGAAGTTTTCTTCCCTCCTTCTTCAGTGTGACAGTGATGGGTTGATCACCAGCATAATAAATCTTAACTTTAGTGTTTTCGTTTTCCGGTAGGAACAGATCGTCTGGTATGCGATCAATACGTGGTGGTGAACCGATCTTCATTCTGCCAGTTGTGCTAGCATAACCAACTGCGTTCGTGGCTTGGCACGTGTAGTCGCCCTCATCTGATTCGTAAACTTCAGCAATCACAAGACGGAATACTCCATCGAATGATTCTACACGGAAGCGGCCACCAATCGTGAGTTCTCGGCCGTTCTTCAACCACCTGGCAATCGGCATTGGCTTGCCGGTAGCTTCGCATTCGAGTACGTGGGTCTTTCCAAGTGCAACGCCTTGAGAATATGGTAATGATCGGACGAATTCTGGTTTCTCACCTCCTTCAACTTCGCAGATCTTGACAGGAGCAGTGCAAGGACTTGGATCAGAGCGACCAGCCGCGTTAACGGCAAAGATCCTGAATTCATAATCACCCTTTTCGATAAGATGGAGCACTGTGTACTCGAGATCAGTGATGTTATAATCATTGCACTTCATCCAGATAGCACTGCCAATTTCACGTTTTTCGATTGCATAGCCAGTGATTCGGCTACCGCCATCAGAAGCAGGTGCTTCCCATCGAAGATCGACGTAGTTCTTGCCTACCTTGACAACTTGTGGGTTGCGTGGTGCATCAGGAACCATGCACTTGCTCTTAAGTTTGAAGGGTGTCGAGGTTACGCTAGGTTTACTCAATCCAGCAGCGTTCTTAGCGCGAATTCGGAATTCATATTCGTGTCCGCTCAGGAGGTTGTAGCAGATGTAGTTCAAATCCTTAACAAGGTAGTCGTTTGCAACACGCCAAGTAGCATCATCGGCTGGATCTCTAAACTCGACCTTGTAACCTTGGATGCGAGAGCCACCATCCGAAACTGGACGGTCCCAAGCGACAGTGATACTGGTTGAATCCCAGTCTGTAACACGAGGTCTTCCAGGTGGCTCTGGAACGCTGAATGGGAATTTGGCAGTAATAGGATCACCAACTAATGGTTCAGAAATGCCGTATTGATTTTCAGCCCTGATACGGAAGTTATACTTCTTGTTAGGCTCCAAACCAAATGCATCATAGGTAGTACGACGAGCAAAACTGCTGAGCTTGGTCCAAATACCAATAGGTTCCAGTTTTTCGATGATGTAATTCGTAACTGGAGAACCGCCATCATCTAATGGAGGCTTCCATGAAACCGTGCATGTGTCTGGTGTGATGTCAGAGACATCGATCGGTCCTTGTGGAGGTGATGGTCTGTCTACTACGAGGACTTTGCAAGTGGCAGAATCAGTTCCAACATCATTTGTTAGGTAAATCGTGTAACTGCCAGTTTCTGATCTCTTGGCCTTCTTATTAATGAACTGCGTTTCATAGTCGTTGGTTTCAAACTTAATTCTATCACTTGTTCCAACATCGTCACCATTTATACACCAAGCTGGTCTTGGTCTTGGTTTAGCGATAAACGGTACAGTAATCGTAAATGGTTCGCCAGCAATCACAGTCATATCGCGTATGCTGAGATCACTTGTGATCTTGGGAGCAACTGTAATGGAAAAGTTTTTTTTATAAAATAAAAGTTAATTTTTAATTATAAATCTTAAAATAAAATAGTCAAATGAAAGACATTTACCAGATGGTGCGCAAGCGCGAATAGTTTCAGAACCTGCACTATAAGGTCCTTGTCCTGCAGCATTTAATGCGGCTACGCGGAATTCATAATCGTGGTTCTCAATAAGACCCGCAACCCTATTTGAAAAAGTTTGTTATTTTTTTATAATAATTAAAAAAACCTTCAATCAAACACACATAGTTTAATTTTTACCTGTAAGTAGTATCCGTGATAAGAGCTTGAGTGGCCTTGATCCATTTCTCTTCACTAATGAGACGCTTCTCAAGGACATAGCCTGTAATGGGTGATCCACCATCGTGTCGTGGCTTAGTCCATGTAACAGTAATACTGTCTTCGCTAGTTTCTACTCCACGAGGAGCACCTGGTGCACCAGGTGGATTGAATGGATATCTAGCCACAATAGGATCGCTCGTTACGGCTGGTTCAGAGGTTCCGTACTGGTTTTCAGCCATTACTCTGAACTCATATGTATTGCCTACAGCAAGATTGCGCACTCGTACAAACGTTGACGTAGTGCACGCGCTCACCTAAATTTTTAATCACGTATTATGAATTAGTCAAATATGAAGTAATATTGTATAGTTTAAATTCAAGTATTTTGCTATTACCTTGACCCATTCGAAAGATCTCGGTTCTTTCTTTTCAATGACATAATTGGTAATGTCTGCGCCGCCATTGTCCTTTGGTGGATTCCAGTATAGCGTGAGTGCGTCACCGGCGAATTCATCGGCTCGCAAGTTCTGAGGTGGTGATGGTCTGTCCAAAACACGCACATTGACTGTTGCCGTGTCAAATCCTGATGCATTGCGAAGTTGAAGTCGGTACTGGCCAGCGTCTGAGCGTTTGGAGTTTTTAACGACAAGGGTGGCATAGTCGTCAGCCAACTTCAAGTGTATACGTTTGTCAGCTCCTTCCTCTATGGCGACATCGTTAACTAACCATGTGGCAGATGGTTTCGGGAAACCAATGTAAGGTACATGAATAGAGAAATCTTCGCCAGCGCGAACGGTAATGTCACGCACTGCTCCAAGATCCATGACCGGCCTTTCTGGTTGTTCCTCAATGGTGATTGGGTTACTTGCCCTGCTCGGTGGACTCTTGCCGACATCGTTAACAGCAACAATGCGGAATAGATATTCTTCTCCAAGAGTGAGATGAGGAACTGTGAATGAGGTTGATGGCACTGGAGCGCCATTGACGTCATCCCAGTCATCATCGCCGCGGGCCTTCTTCATCTGAATGATGTAACCACGAATCTTAGCACCACCATCGTTGCGAGGTGGTCGCCATGACAAAGTGACAGAATCTTTGGTGATACGGTCTGGCTTGGGCTGCTCTGGCGCATCAGGAGCCGCTAAAATAAAAAATGAATATCAGTATTTTTGTCATATAAGGAAAAATAACTTTTTATTTAAAAAAAATATATTTACTTCTCTGGTGTCCAGCTGTGATTGGTTCCGTTGGTTTACTAGGACGTCCAGGTCCAGCTTCGTTAACAGCAATGACGCGGAATTCGTATCTACCACCTTCATGCAGATCTTGAACTGTGAAGGTTGTATTTGGCGTTGGATAGCTGTTCGCCTTCATCCATTCACCGCCACGCTCACGTTTCTCAACAATGTAGCCAGTAATGGGCTTGCCACCAGTATTGGTTGGAGGAATCCAGGCAAGAGTGCATGTATTTGGTGTGTATCCCAAAATTTCTGGTTGACTTGGCGCATCTGGAGGATCGAATGGGCATTTTGCTGTGACTGGTTTTCCTTCAAGGGGCTCAGAAACACCATAAATTGTTTCAGCTCGTACACGGAAGACATATCGCTTGCCTTCGGTTAAACCTTTAGCAATGAAGTGCGTAGTAGGGCAATAGCCAGGACACTAAAACATCAAAATTAATTTTTATAATATTAATTTTTTGATTATATACAACAATATTATTTGATTATTATAACAATATTTACCTGTCTCCAGTTTTCAGATCCGAAGTCAGCAACTTCGACAATATAATTGGTGATGCCAGAACCACCATCATCTTCTGGTGGGTTCCAAGAAAGGGAGACACTTTCTTGCGTTGTAGCAGTGTACTGTAGTGGTCCAGTGGGTGGTCCTGGCCTGTCTACTACAATCACTTCAATGTCTGCACTATCACGGCCGTAATCATTGGTTGCCGTAATAGTATATTTGCCTGCGTCTTCGCGTACTGATTTTTCAACGAGCAGCTGTGTATGATCGCTCTTGGTTTCAGTCTATGAATGGTAATTCACAATAAGATAGTGTTCCTTTAAGGCAAATATGTTTAAATTATTTTTAGTGAAGTATTCTTACCGTAATACGTAATGTTTCTGCAACTCGGATAAGATTCTTCGTCCATTCGATCTTGGGAATAGGAGCACCAGTAATGGGAATGACAATGTTGATTGGTTCACCAGCGCGAACCTTGATTCTCCTTCCGATAAGAGCGTCAAGGTAAAGTTTAGGTTTCTCACGCATAGGTTTGGCAGTAAAGACATGAGATGTGTCACTTGGTTTTCCAGGACCTGCAGCATTGATAGCTGTAACACGATATTCATATTCATGGCCCTCAGTTACGTGGTCATCGTAATACTCGAGTGGTTTAACTGGTTCTTTGTTCAGTTTTATCCAGCGACCGGTAGCACGGTCTCGCCTTTCAACATCGTATCCAATAATTGACGAGCCACCAGTGCTAATCGGAGGAGTCCATTCAATTTTAATGTGATCTTTGTCAGCATCGACACATTCAGGCCTGCCAGGTTGTCCAGGAGCGACTGTAAATAAATTTTAATGTTAAAATTTAAGAAAATAAATAAACTAAATTTGTATATAACAATTCCGAATCAATATTTTAAAATTTTTTTAATATGAATAAAGATTAAAACATGTAAAATATTTACCGAATTGGTTCTTAGCGACAACTGATCTGTCCGTGTTCAACGGTTCAGATCGTCCTTGCAGATTTTCAGCAGATACACGGAATTCATAACTGGTACCCTCCACAAGTCGGGGAACAGTTGCATGAGTATATTTAGGATTCACGTGCGATACAGCTGGTACCCAACCTCCACCATGCGTAAGATCACGTTTCTCAATAACGTATCCACTGTAATAAAAACAGTTTTTAAATTCAAACTACTACCAAAATTTAGAATGAATTATCATATTTGATAGTAAAACTACATACGTAAGCTCACTGCCACCATTGTCTTTTGGTGGTCTCCAAGATAGAGTTACAGATTGGCCAGTAACTTCTTCGTATTCGAGAGGTCCTTCAGGAGGTCCGGGCCTATCGAGGACCGTCAATTTGAACGATCCCTCATCAACTCCACTGTCGTTCTTAAGCATTATATGGTAACTACCCGAGTCTGTTCGTTTAGCATCGACAATGTGAAGGATTGTGTGGTAGCCAATAGATGCTACAGTTGTCCTCTTATTAATGTCAAGTTCTTTGCTGTTCTTGCTCCATATTACTTGTGGAATAGGTTCACCAATAAAGTCCACGTCCAAGTGGAAAATGTGACCTGCTTTGATTTTGATGTCATTCAGAGGTGTTTTGATCTTTGGAGCCACTGCAAATATAAAATTTTTGTTGAATTATGAATTATTTAAAATTGATATTTATATATATTTTATAATAACTTACAGAATCGTGGTTTACACATGACCATATCACTAGGCTCAGAAGGCTCTGATTGACCAGCAGCATTTTGTGCAATGACGCGGAATTCATATTCTTGTCCTTCAGTTAAATCAGGCACCGTAGCGTTTGTTTGGTTGGGTGGTACGTGGACAGCGTTAGTCCAGTAAGGGCTTCCTTTCTCTTTCTTTTGAATAATGTATCCCGTGAGAGGAGATCCACCATCACTTTCGGGAGCAGGCCATTCAAGATCAACATGATCTTTGTCCCAGTCGACAATCTTAGGTTTGCCAGGTGCTTCAGGCTCATCTGTAAATTTTTATTAAAGAAATATTAAATAAAATTTATTAAAAGAAATAAATATATTTAAGTATATTCTTCATACCAAATTCATTTTTAGCAATAATACTCCTAGGAGTTTCTAGGGGCTCAGACTCTCCAACGCTATTGACAGCCTTTACGCGGAAGTAATACTCTTTGCGATGAACCAGCCTTACGACTTCGTGGTTGGTTACCATGCTCATACCGGCATCGGTCCAGGTTCCACGAGAAACATCCATTTTTTCAACAATGTAATGCAAAATAGGAGTTCCACCGGTATCAAGTGGTGGCTGCCAAGCAAGATGGCAACTGTCTTTCGTAACATTAGAAACATCGAATGGTGCTCTCGGTGGCGAGGGTTTATCAATTACAGTAACGTTTGCACCAGCACTGTAAATAAAAGAAAAATATTTTTGTATATTTTTCACCTGTAGTATAAGTTAATTATACAATATCAATAAACGACCATTGAAAAATTGAAAAAAAAAAAAATTCATTTCTATCATTTTTCAATATCTAATTATATAATAATAATATTTTCTTTATTAATAAATTTAATTATGAAATGAAAATTCGTAATAACCTGCAGGCGCCGAGTTCGTTTTCAAGGGTTAATACGAATCGACCACTGTCTGAACGATGGGCAAACGCTATTTCGAAACTGGTATTATTGTGTGTGGTGAAAATCTCGTGGCGCTCATCAGAGACAACAGGTACGTTATTGATAGTCCATTTGGCAACTGGTTTAGGCGACGCTTCGATTGGTATGTCATAGCTGATCTTCTGACCAGCACGCACAACAAGGTCGTGCAGTAAATGCGGATCGAAGGACGGTTTAACTAAAAAAAGTAATAAATGCATTAATATTTTATAAACTCCATAATGGTCGAAATTTTTTTTTTTTAATAAAAATTCTTTGTAGATTTTATAGGATAAAATATGAGAATTGAGAAATTTTCTAAATGAATTAAAATATTTACAGTTTGTAATAAACAGAAAGTTTTTAAAAATATTTTAATTCTACGATTTATACAAATTTTATAAAAAAAATTATAACAAGTATATTCTTACCATAACGGGCCTTGGCAACTATTGGTTGAGAAGCTTCTGACGGTTCACCAGGGCCAGCTTTGTTAACAGCAATAATTCGGAATTCATACTCTTCTCCTTCAGTCAAATCTGGTACCCTTGCGCTGGTCTTATTGGGTTCCACTTCAAGAGCTTTCTCCCATTGCCCGAATTTGGGACGCTTTTCAATAATATAGCCAGTAATAGGTGTACCACCATCACGTTTTGGTGGCGTCCATTCCAAGTCGACGCGGTTTGTGTCCCAATCCGTGACAGATGGAGTTCCTGGTTTTTCTGGTTTACCAAACGGATCGACAGCGATAATACTTTCAAGGGCATTGAGAGGTGGTGATTCTCCTTGTTTGTTCACTGCTCTTACGCGGAACTGGTATTGGTGACCTTCAATTAGGTGATCCACATTAGCGGTGGTTCCATCAACCTCACACAAGGGAACCCATCGCATGCTTTCGGTATCCATCTTTTCGACCGCGTAATGAAGAATTTCCGAGCCACCGTCATCCTTGGGCGGATTCCAGGAAAGTCTGCAGCCACTCTTCGTGACGTCTTTTATCTTCAATGGACCTTCCGGTGGAGAAGGAACATCGAGAACAACGACTCGCAATGTAGCGGTATCCTTTCCGTTAATATTGCGTGCAGTGAGAGTATACTCTCCTGAATCGGAACGTAGGGCCTCCAAAACACGTACTCTCGTGTTGTAGTCCTCGTTCACGATCTTAATACGATCGCCGGAGCAGATCGTATTACCTTTAAGGGCCCATTCCTTCTTTGGAGGTGGTTCACCGCTGACAGGAACGTCGAAGTCGAAGAATGCTCCTGCGCGAACTTTGACATCCAGCATGTATTTTCTGTCGATTTTGGGTGGAACTATAAAAATAAAAATACAATTCATTATAATAAAATATTTAGAGTTATTATACATTTGTTTTTAATATTATATTATTTTTATTGTACAGACCTAATAAAATTGATATTTTTATTAAACCCGCCATGCTATTATATAATTAAACTTATTACTAGAATTTTATCACAGAAAATACAAAAATATAATTATTTTTTGTTCACATTGATAAATCAATGACTATCAGCATTAATCCGTACGAGCTGGCGCCTGATGTGTGAGTGTGGTGCTCCTTTATTGGATTCAAACCGATACCCTTTCTTTCTTTAGTTTAATGCATGACAAACTGTCAAGAGGGAGCTAGCTAAGTATATCAAAAGACAGTTCAGGCGCCATTCGTTATTGATGCATAAGTCATTGAACGCGATACAAGGTTCTTAATTGTGATCGAGATTGTTGGCAATTATACAAGTAATATTTGACTTTGAAAAGATTTATGATTGATTTTAGAGGAAATATTACTTTTGTAACTTATTATATTTTAAGATTTTTAAACTTGACTGAATGTTAAGATTTACACTTTTATTGTAATTTTGTTTTATTAAAAACGTTTCAAATTAAAAAACATTAAATTTCTTCTACTTACGATTCTTTGGTCGTGCAACGTGTGTCGGCGTTGCATCAGATGGTTCACCAGGTCCAGCTTTATTGACGGCTCTGACACGGAATTCGTACGGAGTTCCTTCAATAAGGTCTGGCACTTTTCCAGTAGTAACGTCACCTTCAACTTCAGCGCATTTCTCCCAAGTTGGACTGTATTTATCGCGCTTTTCAATGATGTAGCCAGTTACCGGAGATCCACCGTCTGTGGAGGGTCGAGTCCACGCAAGCTCCACAAAGTCTGAATCGTAGTCCTTGATTTTGGGTGTTCCAGGTTTGCCAGGTTCGTCTACATATAATTTAAAATATCATATTATAAAATGAATGAATCTAGATGTGATTTCCAGATATGCTGTTTTACTCACCGAAAGGATTCTTTGCTTCAATGCTCTGCAAAGTCGTAAGTGGTTCTCCTTTTCCTTGTTTGTTAACAGCACGTACCCGGAATTTGTACTTATGATTTGGTGTTAGTCCTGTTACATCCAGATTTGTCTCCGGGCCATCAGTTTCCCCAGCCGGAACCCATCGTCCGGTGGTTTCGTCTAACTTTTCCACAACGTATTTTTCAATTGGACAACCACCATCATCTTCTGGCGGTTTCCACGAAAGGTTGCAGCCTTCAGCAGTGACATCGGATACCTTGATTGGTCCTTCTGGAACACCAGGTTTATCCATAACAGTTACCTTTACGTACGCCACATCTTTGCCATTGACATTTTCAGCAATAATTTGGTATTTTCCAGATTCGGCTCTTGTGGCCATACGAACGGTCAAATGAGTATTATAGTCAACGTCTTTGATTTTAACACGTTCGTTTCCTCGGACATCCCTATTATCTAAAAGCCATCTTGTCGTTGGTGGTGGCTCACCACTAACTTTAACATCGAAGCTGAAGTTTTGACCAGCCTTAATTCTGACGTCGATCAAGTTAGTTCTATCAATCTTCGGAGCTTGGTTACGTGGTTTAGCGTAAATAATAGGTGTCTGATTTGATGGTTCGCTAGGGCCAGCTTTGTTAACTGCACGAACACGGAATTCGTAAGGTTGTCCTTCAATCAAATCTCCAACCGTAGCTCGGACTGGTGCATCGCCCTCTCCATAAGCAGGGACTTCCAAAGCTTTTTCCCATTCTCCGTATTTGTCTTTCTTTTCTATGATGTAGCTAGTGATAGGCGAACCACCATCGTTCGCTGGTGGGCGCCACTTCAGATCAATATGATCCTTGTCCCAGTCTGTTGCTTCAAGATCGCTTGGTTTATCAGGTTCGTCGTATGGATTCTTAGCTACTATAGTTTGTTCTGCAACAAGTGGTTCCGATTCACCTTCTGAGTTTACTGCAGATACACGGAATTTGTATTCCTTTCCAGGTGTTAATCCAGTAACCTCAAGGCCTGTAATTAAAAGATATGAACAATTAAATAAACTTGAAATTAATCAACTGACTGATGTTTGAAAATAATTATTTTTTTTTATTTACCTGGATCAGTTGATCGGCCGCAAGGTACCCAACAACCAGTCTCGGGATCCATCTTATCAACTTGGTAATATTCAATTGGCAAGCCTCCATCATCAATAGGTCGCTTCCATTTAAGTTTGCAACCCTCTTTGTGGACATCTGTGACAGACAGAGGTCCTTCTGGTGGCGACGGTTTGTCTGTTACTGTGACTTTGACTGTTGCACTATCTTTTCCGCATGAATTAGTGGCTATGATAGTATAGTCACCACTATCATCACGCTTGACTGGTCGAACTGTTAGTTTACTTGTGTATTCTGAATTATCAATATTAACAGTTCTACTTGGAGTTAATGGCATCGATCCTAATCGCCAAGTATAAGTTGGATGAGGTTCACCAATGACATTAACATCAAACTTGAGTGTTGATCCAGCAGATAGAGTAACATCTCGCAATGTGCGTCGATCGATTTTCGGGGCCACTGAAAAAATAAAGACAGTGTCATTCCAAGTTAGTATCAATTTCAATATTACGAAAACAATTATTTTTATTTCAATATTTTTCAAAATATGAAATTTATTCAAATCAATAGACTTACAAAATCTTGGTTTGGCAGTAAATGTCCTGCTTGCATCTCCTGGTTCTGATTGGCCAGCTTTATTGACTGCAATAACACGGAATTGATATTCGTTTCCTTCGATCAGACCAGTGACAAGACCCGAACAAACTGGTACATCTCTTTCCAAGGCTTTTTCCCACATAGTACTATATTTATCTTTCTTTTCGATTATGTAGCCTGTAATAGGAGTACCACCGTCACTAACTGGTTCTTTCCATCTCAGTTCAACTTGATTAGCGGTCCAATCGAATGGCTCAGGTGCACCAGGAGGTGATGGTATAGCTATAAAATAAATTATTTGTATTAATTTTATGAATAATCAAACAGATTTTCTTAAAATGATTTATTTTACGCACTGAATGGATCTTTAGCTATGATAGATCCTATTGTCTCGAGTGGCTCTGATTCTCCCTCTTTGTTCACAGCCTTTACTCGGAATTTGTACTCATGGCCAGGAGTAAGTCCTTCTACTTTCATTTCAGGTACAGTTGATCGACCAATAGGTAACCATACGCCAGTCTCGGGATCGAACTTTTCAATAAGATAACCTTCAATTGGTTCACCTCCATCATCTTTGGGTTTCTTCCATTTAAGTGTGCAACCATCTTTGTGAATGTTGGATACTTCCAATGGACCTTCTGGTTTATCAGGTTTGGCTATCGGAAAATTTTAAGATTATATCATCAGATATGAATTCAACGAAATATACAAAAAAGAGATAAATTAATACAAAAACTTACAAACAACTGTGACTTCGACTTCAGCTGTATCAGAACCATATTGATTACTTGCGCTAATTTTATATACACCGGTGTCTTTACGTTCCGGTCTATCATTGAAGAATTTGCTATTGTTAGGTACATTCTCAACACGACGGTACGTAGTTTGGTGAACAATCTTTCCATTAATAGACCATGAAACGTCAGGAGCTGGTTCTCCAAATACTTTGACGTCGAACTTAAATGGTTCGTTTTCATGAACCGTGATATCTCGAAGATTTTTTCTGTCGATCTTAGGTGGTACTATAAGAATAAAGAATAACAAAATAATTAATGAATACGTTACTATATCATTTTTTAAGAAGGCACAATTCTGTTGAACGTACGTCGTCTGCATTTGGCTGTAATAGGTTTGCTGATATCAGAAGGCTGTCCTGGACCAGCTTCATTAACCGCTCGGATTCTGAATTCGTACTCGGTTCCTTCATCCAAGTTATCCACTCGTCCTTTACAGTCTGGTCCTGTGGTTTCAACTGCTTTAATCCACCGAGGACTTCCCTTTTCACGTTTTTCTATAATGTATCCGGTGATAGGGGAACCACCATCGTTCATTGGAGGAGTCCATTTTAGGTCAACGCGATCCTTATCCCAATCCGTAGCTTCCGGTCTGCCAGGAGGTCCAGGTTCATCTATAATTTAAAAATTTATATATTATATCATTTTTTTATCAATATTTTTTAAGTTTTTACATAAGATATAGAAAATACCAAACATTTGCTATTTTCTAAAATTGATTTTAACTTTATTGATTTTATTTTAAAAAACTTACCAAATGGATTTTTGGCGATAATTGCTGTTTCGGTCACTAGTGGTTCAGATTCACCTTCAGCATTCACAGCTGCCACTCGGAATTTATATTCTTGTCCAGGAACTAGATTTTCTACCTCCATCTTGGGTTCTAATGTGCGTCCTACAGGAATCCATCTACCGCTGATTGTGTCCATCTTTTCGACGACGTAATGATCGATTGGTACGCCACCATCATCAAGCGGCGGGTTCCATTTCAGACTGCAACCCTCTTTGTGTACGTTATCTACCTTCAATGGACCTTCAGGTTTGCCAGGTTTATCCAATACAGTTAACGAAATCGTTGCCTCATCTTTACCGGTATCGTTCTCAGCCTTCAATGTTAAAGGTCCCGTGTGGCCACGCGTTGCGAAGCCAATAGAGAATTTCGTTTTATAGTCTTCTTCTTCGATAACAACACCGTTTTGATCGGTTTCTTGCTTTTTCTTATTAAGATACCAACTCTTTGTTGGTGGAGGTTCACCACTAACTTTAATATCCAACCGTATGTGTTGACCAGCTTTAACGGTGATGTCTTTAAGGTTGGTGCGATCGATCTTAGGTGCAGCATATCTGTCTTTAGCTAACAAAGTGTCGGATGGTTCACTAGGTTTACTTTGACCACCTTTGTTCACAGCCTTTACACGGAATTGATATTTCTGTCCTTCTACAAGATCACCGACTCTTCCGTCAGTCTTGTTTCCTGGAAATTCTGCAGCCTTCTGCCATTTGCCATACTGATCTTTCTTTTCGATGATGTATTTTTCGATTGGTGCTCCACCATCATTTTTAGGAGCAGTCCATTTGAGATGAGCATGATTTTTATCCCAGTCTTTAAACTCAGGTTTACCTGGGGCGTCGGGTTCACCGTACGGATTTTTAGCAGTTGTTGGTATTGTTGTTTCCAAAGGTTCAGATTCTCCTTCGCTGTTGACAGCTTTGACACGGAATTGGTAGTCTTTTCCTTCATTTAAGCCAGCAACTTCAGCTTCTGGAGTTTTACTAGTTCCGCAAGGAACCCAACGTCCCATATCAACGTCCATTCGTTCAATGACGTAGTGATCAACTGGAGCACCTCCATCATCTTCTGGTTTGTCCCACTTCAACTTGCATCCTTCTGCTG
The DNA here is from genome assembly GCA_900474315.1 of Torymus auratus. NCBI lineage: Eukaryota > Metazoa > Arthropoda > Insecta > Hymenoptera > Torymidae > Torymus > Torymus auratus. Next base: position 41,060 of record UXGD01000172.1, on the reverse strand, counting down.
TAACATCGGACACTTGCAGTGGTCCCTTAGGCTTTCCAGGTTTGCCCAAAACTTGAATTTCAATTTCAACTTCATCTGTACCGCTGTCATTTTTAGCAGTAACAGTGTACGTTCCACTGTCACCGCGTTCTAATTTATTCAGAATGAAGCTTGTATGATAATCTTCATTGTCAATCTTCAGTCGATCTTGTGTCTTAAGGACAGCATTCTTTAACTTCCATGTAACGGTTGGAGCAGGTTCACCAGTGATCTTAGCCTCCATTCGCAACATTTGCCCAACACGCATAACCTTCTTTTGCAAATTCGTGCGATCGATGCGAGGAGCAACTGTCAAAACATTATAATGCATTATTTATTCATATTTGATAAGGTTCATTGATAAATATAATAATCTCTTGTTGATACTTACGGAAACGTGGTTTTGCTACAACGCTCTTTGAAACGTCGCTTGGTTCGCCAGGTCCAGCTTTGTTGACGGCAACGATTCTAAACTCATACTCGTGCCCTTCTTCTATTCCATCAGTCACTTTAGCTTTAGTGACAGTTCCTGGTACTTTAGCTGCATCAACCCACTGTCTACCTTCTTTATCACGCATTTGCACAATATATTTTTCAATAGGTGCACCACCGTCGTCTTTTGGTGGGGTCCATTCAACGTCGACAAAGTCCTTATCCCAATCAGTAAGATCAGGACGCCCTGGTTTTCCGGGTTCATCTGAAATATTTAAATTTATTATAAATATGATATACTAAAATTTATTTACATCAGCTTAAATAATTATTTGATTTTTTAAATTACCAAATGGATTTTTAGCAATAATAGATCTATCAGCTTCTAGTTCTTCTGATTCGCCTTCTTTATTGACAGCCTTAACTCTGAATTTGTATGGTTTGCCTTCTAATAAACCAGTAACATTTGCTTCTGGCTCAGTTGATCTACCGCAAGCAACCCATTGTCCAGAAAGTGGATCTAACTTTTCGATTTCATAGTATTCTACTGGACTACCACCGTCATCTTCTGGTTTTTTCCATTTAAGTTTGCAACCGTGTTTTGTAACATCGGAAACTTCCAAAGGACCCTGAAATGTCATATATAAATTATATTAGACGTATTAAAATATGTTACACAACTTTTATAATCTTCAAATAAATATATACCGTCGGCTTGCTTGGTTTTCCAAGAACAAGGAGATCAAATTCTGCGATGTCTTCTCCAACCTCGTTCTTGGCTTTAATTGTATATCTTCCTGAATGAATTCTCTTACATTTCAGAATTAAGAATTTAGTATTGTAGTCAACGTTATCAATACGCGTTTGATCGTCTGATGTAAGTTCCTTTCCTTTGTAAGACCAAGTTACAGTTGGAGGCGGCTCACCAATAATATTGACATCCAATGATAGCGTCAAACCAACTTTAATTGTAGTCTGCTGTAGGTTCGTTCTATCGATGTATGGTTTAACTGTTAGAACAAAAAATCATTTTAGAACATAGAATGACTGATATAAACAAATAACTTTGATATGAATATAACAAACTTACGCCAACGGGCTTTAGCAGTATGTGGATTGGTTGCTTCACTAGGTTCACCTGGCCCAGCTTTGTTAACAGCACGTACTCTGAATTGGTATTGGTTACCTTCCTCTAACTTTGGAACAACTCCCGTGCAAATAGGACCATCTACTTCTGCTGCTTTAACAAAGCTAGTTCCAAATCTGTCTTTCATTTCAATAATATATCCAGTAATTGGAGCACCACCATCTCTGATCGGTGGTTCCCATTTCAGTTTCACCATATTCTCGGACCAGTCGACAATTTCTGGTAAACCAGGTGCCGCAGGAGTATCTAAATTTGAATAGTGTAGACAGAAATGTTATTAATTATAAATACCAAATTGAAATTGATTTAAAAAAGTTATATTAAATGTTAAAAAACATTTAATGTTTGAAATAGGAGTTTAAAAGAATTCCATTTTGACTAACGTACCGAAAGGATTCTTAGCGATGATTGCCGTATCTGTTTGTAATGGTTCCGATTCACCTTCTTCGTTGACAGCCTTAACACGGAATTCATATTTCCTTCCTGGTTCGAGTCCAGTAATTGAGTGTTCAGTTTTCTCTGGATCAACAATACCAGCCGGGACCCACCGCCCAGTTGTGACATCCATTTTCTCAATAACATAGCTTGATAAAGGAAGACCACCATCATCCTTAGGTTTCTTCCACTTAAGTTTACAACCTTCTTTGTGGACATCTGTAACCTCAAGTGGTCCTTCTGGTTTTCCAGGCTTATCTGAAAAAATAAGATGAATATCATTTAAGACATGTATACAAAACAGGCACTTATATAAATTAAAAAAATGAACTAATTTGATCCATACCAAGAATAATAATTTCTACTTCGGCTTCATCAGAGCCAGAATCATTCACAGCCTTAATTGTATATTTTCCTGTATCTTCTCGACTGGTATTCGACAGTTGTACCTTAGTGTTATAATCTTCATTATCGATTTTGACATTGGCACTTGTAGTAAGTGTCTTAGCACCCTTGCTCCATGTGATAGTTGGTGGTGGTTCACCTTCTACATCTACATCAAGCTTCACGAGCTGGCCAGCTCTTACTTTCACAGTTTGTAATTTATCACGATTGATATGTGGTTTAACTATAATAAATATAAGATCAGATTAAACATTTTCAGCGATTATAACTGATTGGAAGAAGTATAGAATATTTCTTTTATACTCACGGAATCGTGCCTTTGCAACGTGTGGTTTAGTGGGCTCGCTGGGTTCACCTGGCCCAGCTTTATTAACAGCTCGTACTCTGAACTGGTAAGTTGCACCTTTCTTAAGACCAGTAACACGACCTCTTGGCTGAGGAGATGTTGTAGTAGTAGCTTCTTCCCAGTGACTAGTTAATTTCTCCTTCTTTTCAATAATATATCCTGTAATAGGTGCACCACCGTCATTCTTAGGTGCTTCCCATTTGAGGTCGACACGGTCAACATCCCAGTCTTCAAAGTCAGGTACTCCAGGTTTACCAGGAAGATCTAAAATAAAAGGTAGAAAAAATATACATTTTTATTAAGATAGTTGAATATTTGATTTAGTAATCTCGACGAACCAAAGGGATTCTTTGCAGTAATAGATCTATCAGTAGTAAGAGGTTCAGATTCTCCTTCTTCGTTGATTGCTTTCACTCTAAATTCGTAATCGTGACCCTCTTGTAATCCCTTGATATCCATTTCGGTATCATTAGGACCAGCGCGTCCTACTGGTACCCAGCGGCCAGTGGCTTTGTCCAGTTTCTCCACTTGGTAACCTGTGATAGGTAAACCACCATCATCTTCTGGTTTCTCCCATCCGATTTTGCAACCACTCTTAGTAACATCAGAGACTTTGAGTGGTCCTTTCGGTTTGCCAGGTGCAGCTAAAAAGATATGTAACATAAATCATTTTGTAATTTAATCAATCATATTTAATTATATGTTTATTTTGTTACTCACACAAAACAGTTACTTCTACATCGGCTTCATCTTCTCCATGAGCATTCACAGCCTTAATTTTCCAGACACCAGTATTAGCTCTTACGGTATCAGTGATGCTGATCTTCGTATTGTATTCAATATTTACAATTTCAATGTTACCACCAGATTTAACCAATGTATCTTTGTGGTACCATGTTGTTTCTGGTGGTGGTTCTCCTCGAACATCAACATCATATTTGACAGGTTTGCCAGCTCTGACAATAATAGGTTTGAGATTTGTTCTGTCGATCCTAGGTTTAACTATAAAAGTTTACATAGATTTTAATTATTAACTGATATGTATCGAAAATATAAGTACTTTAAAATATTTTGCGATAGAAATACTTACGAGATTTATGCTTGCAGATTTGCATTTTAGACGCATCTGACGGAGGTGAAACTCCAGCTTTGTTAACAGCGATAATCCTGAATTGGTACTCTCCCTTTTCTTTCAAGCCAGCAACTTTAGCTTCCAGTGTATTTCCAGGAACTTCCATAGCTTTTTCCCATTCTGGCTTGTATCGGTCTTTCTTTTCAATTATATATTTCTCAATTGGCGCCCCACCATCGAATTCTGGAGGAGTCCATTTAAGACTGACTGATTCGTTGTCGTAATCAGTGATTTCTGGAGTTCCGGGCTTAAGAGGCTCGTCTGCATGTAACGTTTTAATAGATTGGTTAATAAAGTCTTAAATTATAAATAATTCATTATAAATTGCATAATATGTAAATACTAACCAAATGGATTTTTAGCCACAACTCCGCGCTCACTTTCCAGTGGCTCGGAGTCACCTTCATCATTCACAGCTGTTACGCGGAATTTGTACTCGCTACCAGGATTGAGACCAGTAATATTGAATTCAGTAGCTCCGTCTCCTGGGACTCTTCCAACACGCACCCATTTGCCCGTTTTAGTGTCCATCTTTTCGATTTCATATTCTTTAATAGGGACACCACCATCGTCTTCTGGTTTCTCCCATTTAACTTTCGCACTAGTCTTAGTGACGTCTGAAACCACCAGCGGTCCTTTCGGTGGATCGGGTTTACCTATAGAAAAATATTAGTATTAAGTAAATTTCTACTAAAACTTTTAATTATTAGATTAAAAAAATTATTGGTAACAAACCTAATACAATAAGCTCTACGGTTTCGGTATCTTTTCCGCTAGCATTCTCGGCGGTCAACGTATACTTTCCAGTATCTTTTCTTACAGCGTTAATAAGAGTAAAATCTGTGTGATAGTCAACATTTTCAATTTTAATACGTTCCGTATTTGTAAGAGGGACATTGTCCCTCCAGACCCATTTACAATCTGGGGGTGGTTCTCCTATTACATCGACCGACCATTTGTGTGTTCTTCCGGCTTTAATTGTAATGGATTTGAAGGTTTCTCTGTCAATCCTTGGTTTAACTGAAAATAAAAAGTTATTCTAATAAAGATGTTAAAAAACAATACATGTTTTAGCTATAGAGTATACTCACGGTTTTTGTATTTACACAAGTGATTATCGGTAGGCTCACTAGGTTGGGAACAACCTGCCTTATTCTGAGCGCGAACTCTGAATTGATAGACCATTTTTTCTTTTAATCCTTCAACCTTACATTCTGGTTTGTCATCATTTGTTTTTGCAACCTCAACCCAATCTGGTGAGAATTTATCCTTCATTTCAACGGTGTAATGCGTGATCGGTCTACCGCCGTCACTATCAGGCTTAGCCCATTTCAAGCTGACACTGACATTATCATAGTCGTAAATCTCAGGCTTTCCTGGTTTGCCAGGCTCATCTGAAATTTTACAAAATTATCGCTTCAGTTAGAGATTCTTTCAAACTTAAGAGGAAAAAAATAAGAGGAATATTTTATTACCGTAAGGATTCTTAGCCACAATTCCTTCGTCAGCCTCAAGAGGTTCAGATTCACCTTCTTTATTAACGGCTTTTACGCGGAACTTATACTTCTTCTTTGGTGTCAATCCCGAGAACGTGAAAGTATGTGGTTCGTTAGGACCGACTTCACCAGCTGGAATCCATCTTCCAGTATCCATATCCATTTTTTCCAAAACATAACCTGTTATATCACTACCTCCGTCGTCCTTTGGTTTCTTCCATTTGACGGTAATGTGGTCAGAACGAACCTCTGTCGCTTCTAATGGTCCCAATGGTTTCGTTGGCTTATCTATAAAGTAAAATAATGAAATAATTTTCTTTCCTTATAAAATTACATTATTTTCTATATTAATATTATGAAGATTCATACCAAGTACAACTACATCCGCAGTACTTTCACAAGATCCAGAGCTATTTGTAAGTACCAGCTTGTATTTTCCAGAATCAGCCCTAGTTGTTTTTCTCACAGTTAATACTGTATTTCGTTCATATTTATCAATGGTTATTCTCTCTGCTGAATCTTGTACTACTTCCTTGTCTCCTAAGAACCATTTAACTTCAGGCTCCGGTTCACCTTGGTATTTAATGTCGTATTTAATGACTTGACCCTTCTTGACAACAAGGTTCTTCAAACCATCTCCAACAATGAAAGGTTTAACGAATCTACTCTTTGCAATAATCGGTTTAGTGGCATCTGATGGTTCGCCAGGACCAGCTTTATTGACTGCACGTATACGGAATTCGTATTGTTGCCCTTCTTTCAATCCGTCAATAGTTCCCTTTGTCACGTCTCCATCAATTTCTTTGCCTTTCACCCATTCCTTACCGAATTTCTCTTTGTATTCAATAACGTAGCCTGTGATTGGAGCACCACCATCGTTTTCTGGCTTTGTCCATGTAAGATCGGCATGGTCAACGTCCCAATCAACAACTTCTACATTGCCAGGCTTTCCAGGTTCATCTATAATTTTATGCAGTTATGAAATAATTCACTTAAAAGATTTAGATATTTTTCTTATATTATTATCAATAAATGATATTTACCCCATGGATCTTTAGCCACCACTGGTTTTCCAAATGTCGCTGGCTCACTAGATCCAATTTTATTAACAGCTCGAATACGGAATTTGTACTCTTTCTTTGTAACAAGATCTTGGACTTTGTAACTAGTCTTTTCTCCTAGTTTAACTTCTCCTACACTATCCCACTGAGCTTTCAAGCTCATATCCAATCGTTCGATGACATAATGGATAATAGGTGAACCCCCATCGTCTTTGCTTGGCTTGAAAGAAACGACACAACTGGTTGCGAAGATATCGGATACTTCCACATCCAGTGGAGGCGTTGGAACATCTAAAAATTTTAAGAAATTATGAAATATAATGCTAAATGATTTTCAATATTTAAAATTTATGAATAATAATAAAACAAGATAATCATAGTAAAATATATATTAATATATTGCATTAAATTAATTTAATAAAATAAAATAATACCTTGCATGTTTACAAAAACATCTTGGACCTCCTCTCCTTGTGCATTTCCAATCTTAATTTGGTAAGTACCAGATTGATCATGCTGGGGCTTTTTAATTCTATATGTGATTTTATCTTCACCTACTACGATTTCTACATCCTTGAGTGGTAAAGCCTTTCCGTCTTTCATAAGTTTAGCTTCAACTTGAGATTGCCTAGTTCCGTCAACTCTGTACGGTATGATAAATATAATAGGAGCACTGCATGGTCCTTCGACTTTGTCAGGAATTTCAGCAATTGGTTTACTTTCACCCTTCTTTATCGACAATTTACACGAGCTCTTCAACTCGCCGCTCTCACAAGTAATTTCACCATCATCTTCCATCTCGGCTCTATTAAAAACGAGTTGATGTTTGCCACCACCGAGATTTTTAATTTCAACCCTTTCATTTGTCTCAATTGGTTTGCCATTAAAGAACCAGTTGGCTGCAGCTGTTGTATCTTGTAACTCAACTTCCAGAACAACCTTTTCTCTTTCAATGCCAACCGTATCCTTCAGTTTCTTGTTAAACCGATTGAGATCTGAAAGTAAGAAATACATGAATACATACATGAAATTTGAAATTATTGATCATAAAATTCTGATAAATAAAAAAATCTTACAGTTGACAATGAGTTCAGCTTCAGTTTTGTCTGCATTGCTTACGCAAGAGTACATGCCAGCATCGGTAACTTTAGCATCTTTAATAATGAGTTTTCTCTTGCGCCCTTCCACTTTAATTTGGACTCTGCAAGTGAAAAACATTACGATCATTAATAATGTGAAGTTCTTTAATTTAAAATTAATGAAATACAAAATATGGCTACCTCTTATCAGCAGTGATTTCTTGTTCACCTTTGAACCACTTAACGTCACCCGCTTCATCGTCGAGTTCACAAGCCAGCGTGATCGTTTCTTTTTCTGTTGCCGTTTGATGTTTCAGTACCTTGACGAACTTGTATGGATATTCTAAAATAGATATATGTTAACATTAGAAACAATACAAAATAAACAAATTCATTCAATATTTTTTAAATGAAAAATTACCTATGATTGAAAGAGTTGTGTCTGTCTTATCGGTTTGTTTACTGATCTTACAGAAATATTCACCACTATCATCAAAGTTTGCAATTTTGATTGTTAACCGGCAAACGCCAGACATATCTTTGGAGATTTGAAATCTGTCTCCATCCTACAATAAACCATATTTTAAATACCTTCATAGAGAATTAAAAGTGGATATATTAAATTAAAAAATTACCTCCAGTTTCGTTTTTCCTTTGTACCAAGATACTTTTGCCATGCTGGAGCTGACTGTACACTCCAACTGAACTTCGTGTTTGTTGAATCCACTTGTTTGTTGTTGAAGTGGCTTTGTGAACGTATATGTTGGATCAGGTTCTAGGAAACAAACGAGGGTAAATTCAATAATAATTACAATTGAAATACTTTAAAGTAAAATGTAAGTATTTACCATCGACAGTGAGGAAAGCTGTACTTGATACACCAGAAATATCAATTGTATATTTGCCAGTATCTTCCACCTTTGGTTCCGAGATAATAAGTTGATATAAGTCCTCTTCATTTTTGAACTTATATTTCGATGACGGGAACAGCTCCTACAATTTATAATATAAATTGGATAAAATTTATATGTTGGCATTCAATTCTATATTTTATTTCACATAATACTTACATCTTTCCTAAAGTACCACCTTGGCTTAGCATTGGTTTTCGTGAAATTAGCTTCGAATGTGACTTTCTTGTCTTTACCCTCTTTAGCATATTGATCAATTAGTGGTTTCAGGAATGACTCAGGCTTCTATATGAGTGAAACATGAAAGGAATGATATAGTGTTTGATACTACGGGTTTTTTATCTATTAAATTAAATTAAAAATCGTTGTATCTGAAAAAAGTGAAAAAATTTATATTTTCAAAAATTGTCATTGAAAACGATGAACGGCTACCATCAAAACGAATAAAAAATCAGTAAGAGAAAATCATTTTTTCCTGTAAAAAAATACAAAAAGATATAAAATCGACGAGAAGATTTCCAAAAATAGACCTTCGAGGAAGAACTGCAAAACAGTTAAAATTCAAAAAATTTTAAAATTCCTAAAAATTTGATTCTCAATCTTTCATATAACTATAAGGATGACGTAGGTATGGTTCGTGAACATTCATATTGACAACATCGATAAAGTGCAACTGTGTGCATACAAATAAGCATCAAGCGTTAGGCAATATGTTTGGTGCAGTCTTCGTAGGTACAAAGAATTTCATAGAGCAACAGTAAAACATGAGAATTGGATAGTGATAGAACGAGAGATCAGAGGAAGATAAGCCAAGAAGTAATAAGCAGTCGTGCGAGTTTTCGAATTTCAAGCGCCAGACGATATTGAGATACGAGATAGAGAACATTGGAACATTGACAAAAACATCGGTATACTTGATAACCACAACTCCAACCTCCGTCTTGATGAAGTGATGAAGCACTGGCCAGTCTGGGATTAATTCGGCAAGCGAGGGTCTACGCGAACAACTGCTGCTGCTCTAAAATAAATAACAATGGACTCGAAACATCATTTTCGTTCAGATAAATGGCCTTTCATAGGATGATATATGGTGGTAGGGTGCGGGGTTGCGTGCATGCAATAAAGTATCCCTAGAAATTTCGCATGTTGTAAAGATGTCTATCGAAATGTGGCTTAGCTGAAAAATAAAGTAAAATCAACCATGCAGATCTACGCGTCATTGAATTCTCTCAAATGGAAGGTACATCTAGATCAATCAACACAGAAGACGTCCTATCCTTTGAGCCTTTGTAAAACTGCAGAATATAGCTGGAAATGGATTTCGCTGAAAGACTGTGAAGAAAACGTAGTTACCGTAAAAATGTCTTGGAGGAAAAAACTAGTTTTGGTATGAAACCATGTAAAAATGTAAAAAAATTAGGGTATAAGGGCTTTCCTCTACATTTCACCCCAAACGCATCGCAGCTACGATAAAATTTTTGACGAATACAAACTTTTCCGGGCTTCAGCTGATCAGCCTCGCTGTCTCCATTTTTTTCTGGTTTATCTTGTTTCTGCATCCGATCGAAATATCATACCAATTAATTGAGGAATACGAAAGAATTACAAATTGTCTTCTTCAATAAATTCATCTGAATATTTTTAATTTTCACACATTCAGATGTTTTTTTATAGAGTGACTCAAAGTGACAAACGAATTTAACATTGATATAACATCCTTAAAAATAATACAAAAACACTTGCACACTCCATACTGATTAATTCACGCGTTGAATAAAAATCACCCTCATGATAGAATATTAATTAAATTATACATATATTTGAGGTACACCTCACCAAGTGCTAGGATCTTATAAAAAAAAAACAGGGTGAAAAAGACGGGGGAAGAACATGTTTACATTGAGACTTACTCTTATGTACCAACAAATATTCACCAGTTCTTACATCCTAGTAAGAAATAAAAAAAAAATCATTATGAAAAAACGAACGATCGAAAAAACTATACGAACCCTTTCGACTTTCTTGAGAGCCGGCAGTGGTTTCTCGGTCTCCTTGAGATCGACCTTCTCCAGTTTAGCCTGATCCTCGGCCCATTTATTATACTTGCGTTTCATTAAAGCAGCACGGAAGTCCACGGAGCCCGCCTCTAAATACAAAATCACCCCGGAATCATTAGAAACCTCGACAAAAATCTAAACATTGAACATTCTTTCTAGAAATATACATCAGCTTACGTGAGACTAATAGTTGCATCTCAGCTGAATCCTCGCCATGGATGTTGCTGATGACGATCTTGTAGGTACCCTCGTCGTTCGGTTTGCATTTGCGCATGCATAGCGTGATCGTGTTCGTTTCGGAGTCGGTTACGAACCTGAACCTGCCGCCCTCCATGATCTCGGTCATGCCCTTGTACCATTTGAAGGTGGGCGCAGGCGTACCTTCAACGCCCACGGTGATGACGCCCGTCTCGTCCTCGGTGGCCGAGTATTTGTCGGCCACATCGATAATTTGTGGTGGTCCAACTGAGCCGGCATCGCGTAGCGGTGTGCTCGGCTGGTTGATCTTACTCTCGAGATCCGCCACGCTGGGACGTCGTGCGTCCGTACTTGGACGCCGTCGCTATATACACCCGCGCGATAGGTAATTAGTCAATTGTGGTCTCAAGGGCATAATAATTATTTCTTTTGTTTTATTGCTTTTTGAGATCGTCGTTGATTTTTGCACCGCCGCGACTTACCTGCACTCGTTTTTTCATACATGGGTATTTGAATATTTGTATGTTCTTTGGTTTTATGAAATGTAAGAGTACTTTCCTATAGCTTGAACCGGTGAAACGTTTTAAATGTTGTATTGTAAATCTTGTAAAACGTTAGAAAACTAATTCAGGAATAGATAAATACGCTTCCACAGCTCTGGCTGTAGGAACATGTATTTTTTTTTTTTTTTAGAGAAAAAGCATTGTTTGTAAAATTAATATTGTGCAAAAATCATCGAGATATGATTGTTTTAATTATTTAGCATTATTGATCGATTATAAGATAGTAAGAGAAGTGGCAAACGAATTGTTTAATAGTTCATAATGCACTGATGCGGTATGAGTTAATACAGTTTTGTGAATAGTTGATTGACAGGAGATTAGAAATACGTAGTTAGCTAACGTGATGAGTTTTTTTTTTTTTTTCGTGATGATGGATGAAATTTGGTTAGTCACCCGTGAGTAGATATATGTTGGGTTAGCTACTCATCTTCACGCACTCGTGAAGTGTAAATATATATACAAGAGTCAGTTCACTGGTGTGATATGTCAGTGACGTGTCCTTCGGAGTTGTTTGTTTACTTTTTGTTTTAGTGATTAATGTACACTATAATGATACATGTATGGTTTGTATTGACGAGCTCTCATCGCTGTGGCTGTTTCAGCTTCGTCTTTTGTACGGAAGATAATTGAGATAGATACACTACGGGATTGTGATAAAGGGTGTTGTTCTACTTGTCGTTTTTCATCGGGTTATCATTACAGTTTTGTTATACCACAGTTATTATCAACTCTACTACTGATATTATTCACATGGTCGGAGGTAGGTACTTGTTTGTTTCATATTTTCGCTGTCTGTATAATTGAGAGATTTGTTATATCTTTCATTTGTCTTCACGGTTATATTTGACAAACGCGATTCTGGTATGCGTTGGCCAAAGAAGACGAAATCAAGGGTGTAACAACACATAAAGGGAAGCGGCAACACTTAATCATATGTATAAATATGACATGAAGCGAGGATGAGGAGACAATTACTGAAAAGTACATGAATGGTGACACACGACACATATATAAATTTTGACGGGGTGAACACGCAGGTTAACGAATTCGCTAAGCATGGAAGCAGCAAAACAAACGTGCGGCAGCACATTGCGTCTCCTTTGTTGGCAAAACGATCTTGAAAATTATAATAGTTTGTGTATAGTTTAAATCATAATAATTTGTGTAACTTTTGCTTCAAAAAATTGAAAAGTGAAAAAGTGCGAGTAAAATATGAAAAGTTTGTAAAAATAGTAAAAAAGTCGAAAAAAAGTGTATAAAAATGAAAAAAAAAATGTAAAAAAGTTGTTCAGTTGCTGCTGCCGCTTCGATTGCTTCGAGCGAATGTATACATCGACCATATATACACTTAACTAACGGAAATATTCACATATATATATAAAAACATACAGGTGTGGGCGAAAAGTGAGGCACAAAAAGTATGAGAAACACAGATCTATCTGGAAAGTACAAAAAAAGTGTCAAGACGGTGGAGAAAAAAATCTCATCATCACGTTCGTTATGTACATAGGTATTAAAGACAATGATATCCATATAAATATGTAATATATACAATAATATTGGTAAAAATCTATTTAATCCACGTTGTTAATCACGAATATGTATGTACCAAAAACCATTTTAATCACAGATCGCGTCAGTGCGATCGCACCACCATATAAAGGATAAACGTGTACAAAAATAGATAAACTTCACTCGAAGTGATATCTAACCTTGTCGTCGATCAGTTCGCCGGGCCGGAATCTCTGTGTTGATTGTTTCCCAAAAAACAAATGGAAAGACGTGAGTCATTTGTGATCGAGAAAAACAGTTTTGTATTTTTTCCTTTCATTGTGTTTATCGTATGTGATTTGCGAGATCTGATGTCTTAACGACATCGCACCTGTAATCGCGCGTAAAAATATGCTTTCGCAATGTAGCACGCCTGCTGTTAGTAGTTTTTTGTTTTTCTGCAAGCGAAATTGACCTCTTACGCTTATTATTAAATTATTATTATTAATATTATTATTATTATTATTTGTGCAGCTGTTGAGGCTGCAGCGAGGCCTGAAAAGCTCGCGATTAGAAGCAAAACGCGCATATCGTTTACACTAATACTTATGAATCCTTAAGAGTTAGGTATATCGCAGTTTTTTTATCACATATTATCGTTAAGCATTTTTTTTTTTAACTAATGAAATTAATTAAAATCAATCATCACACTTGTTATCACAGTTTTTAACAAACGTCTTGCTTCTATTCGCGCGCCTGAGAGAACAAGACAATTGCCATAAATGCGCGCGCATATGAGCTGTGACGGTTTCACCGTTCGGTGACAAGCTTTGTGTTATTGCGAACACAAATCTCTCACCTTGGCGTCCAACACCTCGCCGGGCCGTAATCTAACCTGCAGAAAGAAAGTACAAGAGACGAACATAAGGACGTGTACACACGCATCACACGCACAAACACACATTGAGAGAAAGTGATATGGGATACATTTTGCTTTTTTTAGGGGGGCGGGGTCAGGGATCGACTTGAGACACAGTCACAACAGGGATATTGGGATTGGTGGTAGTGACGTCACACGACGTGTGATTGGTCTATACAGGCAAGATACCCCCTACTCTTTACGGCCATCTTGCCTGTGGGAGTCTGTGTGATTGGACTGTACAGACAAGATGGCCGAAAGGAGTAGGCAATGATGTCACGATCCATCAATCCCATTATTTACGCTCGTGCACGACTATTGGGAATTTTTCACTTTTCACTCCAGACTCGGCTACAAGGTGATTTTCATACATTAGCGCATCAACGAACATCGACAGGGTGTGTGCGGGATTGTTGTGACAGTTGCGCATTTCCAGCTTGATAGTTCATTGGATACGGATTCATATTAGGCGTGTGGCACATTTACTTTTTACTTTTAATCATCAAGTTATTTTATTTCGTTTCTTATTCTTTTATTAATGTGTGTAAACGGGAGGTTAATTCGTTAGGTTCGTAATGCATAACTGCTAAACTAAAGTTCTAAATTTATTGTCCATCAAATCCCCGGTAATAATAATAATAATTCCTCCCCATCTCGAAAAATCCTTTGGACTCGAAGCAAATACTTTCTCTGCTCTACAGCTACTCCTTTTAATTAAGCATGCGCGCGACCTATAATCTCGTTTTTACAACAAATGAGCTGTGGCCTGCTTCCTGGTGCACACGCGTCGAAAAGTATCGTATACCCCGATGTGTACGTGTGTTTGTTGTTTCTGCTCCGCGTAAATCTGTTCGAGCGACGCGCTTCTAATTTTCCACGAATAACTAATATTTAATTGCGGAAAGATTAAGGTACGCGAGGCAGTACATCACACGAATCCGGCGAATTTGGCACGGAATTTCTCCTATACCGCGGCGCGCTCGGCCTTATTTTACAAGCGCGGAGAGCACGTGCAGACGCGATATATTAACGGTGATACAGTGCGCGCACGCATGAGAAAGAGAGAAAGAGAGCGAAAGAGAAAGAACGAGAATCGATTTATAAACAGGACGACGCGTACTCGTGATCGCCTGGATGCTGAACGTTTGATTCGCGTCCTGGGGATTCGATAAATTTTGATGATAAATCAGGATATAGTCTCATTTTTAAATGATTTCTTAAGCTGATTTCTATAGATTTATCATAAACATTTGCATTTATAGAAAAAATCATGTGTATTAGTTATCCATGTACATTTGATTTATCTGTACCTAAGATTTTTAGGTTCAGCCTGCTTTTCCTTTTATTATACATGAATTCTATAATAAGTCAGCTCATTTTAGAAACTACAGTAAATAGCATTTTTCTTTTTTTTAAGTACTAAAATGCAGGTTGTATCTACAGTACAAGAATAAAAGAGACAATACCTAGATACTCAAATCTTTTATGAAAATTACCTGGAAGAAATCAGCTGAGGAAATGCTTCCCTAGCCTAACCAATATCAAACAACGTGCTTCTACATCCTTCATTTTTTCTGCAATAAGAACCGAACGATCGAAGGAACAAGCTAGGATCACGGTAGCAATTAATAATCAGCGAAAGAATGTAGAAAAATATGATAAGTATACTCGTACGCGCGCAAGTGGCCAGACCTGCCAGATGGCATACATTCGCCTACCGCACCGCGCGTTCTATTTCGGTACGATCGCCCGCTTATTTTCAGCGATAATTTATTAAACATATAAGATTATGCGACCCCCCTCCGCTTCGGATTTTGAGCCGGTTCCAGGATCCATAAGGATACCCCTGACGATACTTTTTGACTCTTCGAACTTACTTACGCCGCGCGTAATCTATCAATACTGTGTGTGTCTGTGTGTGTGTATATATATAATTATATAGGGTGAGTATATAGTATAGCGAGAGTGATGTATGGGAAAGAAAGAGAGAAAGGCAAAGTGCGTTAACTATAAGAATGGAAAAAGTGTGAGCGGAGAAACTATAGAGGAGCGAAAGAGATAAGGATAGTATATGTATAGAAAGAGAGTGTGAGCTGTATGAGTGGTTTCGCCGCTCGAAAGTAAGAGAAGTTTCCATTATTATTAATATTATTATTGTAGTGTTTCATTATTATTTTTGTTGGTGCGTTATTGTGGCTGTTTGTTAAAAAAATTAATTAATTATTGCGATCATTATTATATTATTATTAATGATGTAATTATAATTATCGTTATCATTCTTATGATTAAGATTAATGTAATTATTATTCTTATTATTATTGTTGTGCTTATTATTATGATTATTATTATTATTGTCATCGCCGTTATATCGGTTATGTGAGAAACGTAGTTCCTCTTCAGCGGGAGGCGGCAGATAAAAAAAAATTGGATTGTCTCTCACCTTGCGCTCATCCACCACCTCGCCGGGGCGCAGCTTTCTGTCCTATAGGGGGGACCAAATTGTGATGAGCATGACATGTGTGGCATATGTAATGTGTGTTTTTTTTTTTTCATTGTATCATTTATTTCTTTAACTTGATTTTTATTTTTTTTTGTTTGCCTTTAGAGAAAGAGTGAGAGTGTAAGAGTGAGTTTATCCAGCGTTTCCCTTTTGGCGCCGCTATACGTATAATATATCGTTTTCTTCATCAACGATACCATTCAGTACGCATATATCCTTTTGGCTCTACTACGTCGTCCGCATTGATACTTTTTACAAAGATAGAGAGAAAGATGGCAGGGGTAGACAGAGAAATTTACAGTTACACGTCGTTGCATTGCGTTTTGCGACGATTTAGGGCTACACTATTACTCATCATCAGATGTATTCAATGTAAATACGTTATTCTGGGATTTCGGTGCTAATTGGTACAAAGTAGAGACGGTACGATTGGCTAGCTAAGAGAAAGATAACTAGTAGGGAAAACGCTAAAGAAAATGAGAGAGAGAGAGTGAGGATACTAGGTGACAGAGATAGAATGTGAACTAGAAGTAATTATATCAAGTCGTTTTAGCACTAACTCTAGTTTCACTAAACTGTAAAATCCAAAGTTAACAAGTAACAGAAAAAAAATGGTATTATCTATTTATTGCTGTCTAAGAAAATCCAGTCATCAAGTCAGCTATAAACTAACATCTACGACTATTGTAAAAGAAAAGTATGCATCTTGTTGAAACGCGAGGTAAATTGCAACTTTAGTCTCTGTAAAAGGAGGCGAACCCGATCGGCCAAAAGTAACTCGAACTCATTACTCACAATGATTAATACTCGAATTCAAAGGATTTTAATTAGAAGTCAAGGCTCAATTAATCTTTCTCCGCGTCTATTCTTAACGACAAAGACTTACGAGTTCGCCTCCTTCGCAACGCAAACTCGGGGTCATAAAAAAAAAGAACGTCCAACATCCTGGACAAATATATCCCTCTTTCAGCTTGGAAGGCCAAGAGAGAGAGAGATAGGCAACAACAAGGGTCTGGGCAGGAAAACAAAAAAAAAAAAAAAAAGAAGAAACCGAAGACAAATTGAAAATACCTCGTCACCAGGTATGATGAGACTAGGCCTGCGTCCGAACTCCTCCGGCGGTATGAGGGATCCGCGTCGGCTGCTGGCGCCGCTGCCCGGTGGTATGATAGATCCACGTCTGCTGGCGATCGGCGACACGTCCTTGCTGACCTCGATCTTCGGGGCCTTGGGTGTGGCCTCCTCTTTCTCCGGCGCCTTGATCTCCGGAACCGACGCCTTCTGCAGATGCACACACGGTCAGGTCTCGCTCAACAACTAAGCGCGCACTCGCACAAACGAAAGCCGCGGAAGGTGTGCTACTGCTGCTTCTGTCGCACGCACACATGCGCACACAGGACGTGTCTGTGTGTGTGTCGCGGGTGCGGGGTAAAGAGAGGAGAAGGGAGAAGATGAAAATTCGAGAGGAGGAGGAGGAGGAGAAGGTTTGGGCTGGGACCAAAGAAGCATAAGCGAGAGCGAGGAATTGAGATTCACGGCTAGTGACCCGCCAGTCGCCCCGTCGTCGTAATAATTTCCAAAAATATCCAAGGTCCCATTATGCTCTTGCCCGCTCGTTGCGAGTGCGCACGTCCGCACTTTCCTAATTAATCTCACAGATGTGTGCGTATGCGCGCGCGCGCGAGACCGACACCCTACGCGACAGTCGAGCTTGATCGTTACGCACCTCGCCTACCTGCGGGTGAAATTTTCTGAGAGACACTGACGTACGTCACATACACATACGACGCCGCGATCTAAGGTCATGGCGAGAGTGATGAGGGAAGTGTGACTCGAGGATTCGTTCGGGATAAGTGAGTTTTGAGTGTTTAGTTGGATGTGGATTGATGTATTATCGGTTTCCGCGATGTTGTATAGAAGATGGCTCAACTGAACCCTTTATAAATGATAATCGTTGCTTGAGACGTTAACGGTACGAATTGGCTAGATTCCAGGTAATTTCCAACCTGGAATCAAGCACCTCTGTTTTATCATCGTTGAGTTGAGCCATTCTTCGTAACAACATATTGAGCCCTTAACTACTTTGTTAAACATTTCCCATAGAAATCAACCCCATGAATCCCTTTTGTAAAAACTTACGAGGAATCCCACAACCTTCTCCAACGACCGTCAGCAGCAACACACAATACGATAATCCCAGTATCAGCGTGGGCGCAAGGCACACAGCTCGCCGTCCACTTACTGCAGGATCGGCGGCGGTCCGACCGCGCTGTTTTATAAGCTCTGTGGTTAGTGCGTGGGCGTATATATTCGATAGCTTAGCTAGAAGCGTTAATCAGTCGGGTTTTGTTGGCGTAGCCTAAGCTTATAAATCGCGTGGTTGTATGATACATCACCTTGCCCGAGCCGAATCTCTATGGACGAGCAATCCAAACGAGGTGGAAGAAGAAGAGCCGCAACAGCGGCGCATGAAAAGTAGACACAGGTTTGATTTATCGTGAAATTTATTTACGAGAGAGAGAGGGAGATGTTAGGGCGGATAAATGGTCTCACCTGCGTTGCCGGACGTTCGAGTTGGGTCTTCTCACGCGCCTTGTGTTCACCAAAGTCGAACTCCCGCGGCTTCTCAAGCACCGGCCGCTCATAGTCTGGTATCTCCGGCAAGTCGTAGCTCTTCTCCTTGTCCGCCTTCTTCGTCTTCATTTTCTTCACCTCGAGCTTATCCAACTTCTCGGTTTTCTGTGTCGGAATAGAACAAGGTCGGATGTGAGTGGGTGAGATTTGGAGTGATAAGTGTGTACACGGAGAGGCTGATAACGAACGAACGGCTTCCAAAGATTCCAAGGATTTGGAATTGCTGAAGGAATGTTCGGACGATATGTATGCGCCTCGACGATGTGCACGTTGGTTGAGAATGATGTATAGTTATTGATGATCAGAGTTCATCATCGGTACGTGCACATTGCATAGGGGTAGAAAGTATGTATGAATGTGATATGCTGGTGATGACAATGGTTTGATGGTTTGATTACAGAGGATCATTCGTAATGAAGGGGTTACGTCGATTCACTTACCATACTGATCGCTATCAGTTATAAATGATGTGTGGAATAATGGATGTTACGATGTATGATGTATATTACAATTGTAGGGGCTATTATTTCATTCTTTGGGGGAGATTAAATGCGATAGGTGAATTTTCAGGCTTGTCAGGTCAATGTGAAATATCATGGATAGTTTTTTACATTATTTTGTTTATGATGAGATTGATGGTGCTTTAACGGTTTATTAGGGTGAGTTTTGTTTGTGAAGAATATGGTTCGATGATATTTTATAAGTTTGTAGTTTAGAGTTGTAACGTTTTTAGAAAGATTCAGATGCTTTTAAAAGATTCGTTTATTTTAGGTTTATTTAAAGTTTAGTTTCAGAAGTTGAAGGTACATTACGGAGGCTAGATAGAGACAAAAGATTGAAGAGTAGGTATAGTTCAGAGACAGAGAGTTGCATTCGATGAATATGATATCATTCGATGGTGACTATCATAGAATAGGGGAAAGCGTAGAATTTTTTTTGTACAGGTGGCAGCGTTGTAAACTGTTATAAGAGAGTGGAAATCTGATGAGGGCAAAGATGAGACTATATAGTACCTAGATTCAATGGCAGTTGGAAGAGTCGAAAGAAAATAGAAGGTCTAAAAGTTATCTGTGCCGTCGCATTCGTGTACTGCACTATTTTCGGAGAGTGAAGAGAGAACAGATAGAAGAACAGAGATAGAAGTAAGAGATGATAGATTCAGTTGATATGATCTTCAACGTCATTCTGATGAGGATGTCGCATGCTTTTGAAATTATAGTGTAGAATAAGATTTTATAATTATAAGTTTAGAGTACATCAATATTTACAGGTTTTATTTTAGAGAAAATGAGTCGTCGCTGTTAAATTAGTCTCGGCGAAGGTGCCGAGAGATTTATTAAATATAGATATTTTAGATTGAATTTATTAATCATAGAAGAGAGTATAGAAGTCGAGCGAGAAATCAAAGACAAAAGATAAAGTCAGAGACTGAGAGAAAGAGATGAGAATAAATAGATTTTTCAAGAACAGAGAGGTAAAATAATAATAGAAAGAGACGAGGAGAGAGTAGGGCAACCACCAAGAGGGTTCTCTCCGAGCTGCGTGGAATACCTTCAGCTCAGTGCCGTTTTCGGCCTTCTGGGGGGCTTTTCCTGGTTTCTGGACGGGTTTCAGTTGTATCGATTGGAAACTTTCAACCTTCGCTTCCATCTTCTCGGGTTTTCTCCAGGACTTTAGGCTCCCGCGGGGACTAGTTCCCACTGGCTGTGTCATCGGATAGTCATTCAATTAGAGCATTGCGGTTTGCGTGAGTGTGTGTTTATGTATGTAAGTGTGTGGACGTATTTGTAGGCTGTGATAGCAGAGCATCCGAAATTGCAAATTCAAATAAATGGCGGGGAATCGTGTGCATGGTATGTTGATGTGTTTAATCGCGGATACATATTTTTGCAATTGTTTGATATTTTTCCGAGATGTTTCATATTCTGTATGATCGTTGTGTACTTGTGTATACGAGCGGTTAACCGAAAAAGGTCACTTGGCTCGCAGCGTGGATTTGACATATAAATAAACAGTGAATTAACATACGTTATGACGGTTAGAGACAATCTTACCTTGAGTTCAACCTGATCGATCGATTTCCTATGCTCCGCCGGCTGCTGGGGCTTGAGCTGCAATTATCAAATAGATTAATTTCTGTATATCTATGTGGTGTTGGAGGGATATTTTATTTTAGGCTCTTGCTAAACGTCCGTCAGATGAGGGCACATTGATTCATTGTAGTAATACTTCAATAATTGCTTTGTTTTGACCTTTGATTAAAGAACTATATCTACTAATAATATATAGATACACCTCCAATTCAGAAATCTGACGGATGAACAGCAAATGCGTTAATTTTATTAATAAAATATGGATCTATATTATGCATTGTATTAATAATTAGAATATATAGCAATAATTGGAAATTCGATCAACTGTTATTGGAAAACAGCAATCAACGCTATTATTATTGCTGTTTAGATTTTGCTTTTAAGGATGTAGTGCGATATATTTTATTCGTTTATTTATTTTATCCATGTAAAACAAATGTTTAACCTTGTTAACTGTGATTATATTGCAAAGTAGTGAGTTTGTTACGCTAAAAAAAATATCTTTTAATTATATTTGTTTTTTAATTTATGAAATGGTGAATTATGTGGATTTATTTTAATAATATCAATGCCAGTGTAGCGCATTAGTGTATAGTAGGTTTTAAATTTGTTGACTTGATTAAATTAAGTGCTGCGTAAGTATATGTTATTTGTGCGAGTGTCAAAATTTGCTAGCGGATTCGCATGTGTACCTGATACTTCGACGGTGGTTTCAAGGAGTTTTCCGTTTTGCTATCGGGTTTAAGGTTGTTAACCTTGATATCAGGTTTTGTATCGATTTTAGTGTCAGGTTGTTTCGTATCGATTTTATTTTGTGGCTTAGTGTCAATTTTGCTATCTGGTTTTGTCTCAATTTTCGTGTCGGCGGGTTTGCCAGTGGTAGTTTTGCTAGCGGGTGTTGTATCGATTTTGGTGTCTGGTTTGGTTGTATCGATTTTGGTGTCTGGTTTGGTTGTATCGATTTTGGTGTCTTGTTTGGTTGTATCGATTTTAGTGTCTTTCTTGGTTGTATCGATTTTCGTGTCTGGTTTTGTTTCGACTTTAGTGTCTGGTTTTGTTTCGACTTTAGTGTCGATTTTGGTGTCTTTCTTTGTGTCGGGTTTAGTGTCGGGTTTGGTGCTTGGTTTCGTGTCGATTTTGGTATCCGGCTTAGTTTCGATTTTGGGCGTTGGTTTCTAAGTAAAAAATGTACCTTTCAATAAAAGTGCTAAGTCTATATTTCAAAGACGTTAAGTAGATGAAATTTTTACTAACCTTTTCGCCAGGTTTTGCTTCCTCCACATTGTTGACAATCTCCTCCTTGTCCTAAATTAAATGTAAATATTATAATATCCTTCCTAATTACAATGCATAAAATTTACGAAAACAAAATATACGCATGCAAATAGTGACAGGGCGAAGGTAACAGGAAGCATTACGTCGAAAATATAAAAGATAAACACTAGATTATCAAGTACACACAGCACACCTAGAGATTAATTAGTTACTGCTGTTGCTCAACATGCATAAACCTGCGTTTGTCAGCTTGAGTCATTAAAAATATAAGCGCGCGCCTGAGTTATTTCAGCGAAGCCAAGATCTCTGCTGCTGTAGAGATATTCTACAAGGAAAAAGCCCCTACGCACATACACAGAAGCGAGTTATGCGAAAATCGCCGCTAAAGCGGAAACGTCGTCGACGTCGGACGAAGCGAGCGCCGCACGAGGCGCGGCTTAATTAATGTGACGAAAGTATAATGAGCCAACAAAAATTCAAGAGAGACAGAGCGAGAGAGAAGCGAGAAATCCATTTTCAGCTTGAATGAGCGATCTATTGCGCACGTGCTATATTTGGGTGAATCATTGGCTTGAAAGCGTAATATTGGGTACTCGGCTCGACGACTCACCTGAAACAAATAATACAATTGTATTCGTTAGATATATATATTTTTTTAAAGTTAGGGTTAAAGCGTTTAGCATTAAAAGCAAGTAATATATTATTTTACTTTTTTTATGACAAGTCAAAATGTCTACGATTACTTTTGCTACATATAAACACTTCAACAGTGTGGGGTTCATAAATTTATTAGCGAAGTTACACGAAGTCTTAGAAGCTCCGAAACCCAGGAAAATTTTGAACTTCTGAGACTTTGCGCCGAAAATACATCTTCGAATCGTGTCAACGAGGCACTATAAATATTAACGGTTTGGGCTACAGCAAAGTAACGCATGCAACAATGACAAGAGTATAAGGGGCGGGTACATTAAAACACGCAATTAAATGCGGATATCCTAACATAATCGCAGAAGCAGAAGCGTGCCATCTTCACCGAGTCTCGTCGTTACCTTTTTGGACGGAGGCTTGTCAATACCATTCGGCTTGGATTCAGGCTCCTTAAAAACATGAAAATTTCAAGTGTTCAATTAGGCATGTAGAAATTTGCATACACAGAGAAGTCTCTATGATAGCAGCAGCAGAAGCAGTAGCAGCGTTAATGTGGCGTGCGGTCGTTAGCGGTTAGAGTTCGTTAGGCGTGCATCGGATGCGGAGCTCAAGACTTCATTCATCCGCTGCCAGCCCGTCCGTGATTTTTGCATAAAGCGTTTTTTGTGCGCAAGCAGTTGGAAGCGTTTGCCAAGTGCGGCTTGAGCGCAAGATCTTTCGGATACCTTAGCTTTCTTCTCAGGCTTGGGCTTCTCTTCTTCGATTTTCTTGCGCTCCTCCTCCTTCTTTTTCTCCACCTTGGTCTCCTCGAGGATACTCTTTCGACGTTCCTCGGTCTTCTTCTCCTCCTCCTTGACCTCCTCGATCTTTTTGCTTCCGACCTTCTTCTTTTCGACCTTCTCCTTCTTTTCTTCTATAATGCTCTTACGTCGTTCCTCGACTGTTTTCTCTTCTTTTTTCTCTTCCATAATACTCGTGCGTCGCGACTCGACCTTTTTCTCTTCCCTTTTCTCTTCGATGATACTCGTGCGTCGCGACTCGACCTTCTTTTCTTCCTTCTTTTTCTCTTCTGTGATACTCTTGCGACGCTCCTCGACCTTTTTCTCTTCCTCTTTCTTTTTCTCTTCTATTATGCTCTTGCGACGTTCCTCGATCTTTTTCTTCTCTTCCTCCTTCTTCTTTTCTTCCACTACCTTTTTCTTTTCTTCCTCCACCTTTTTCTTTTCCTCCTCCACCTTTTTCTTTTCCTCCTCCACCTTTTTCTTTTCCTCCTCTACCTTTTTCTTTTCTTCTTCCTTCTTCTTTTCCTCTTCCTTCTTCTTCTTTATCTTATCCTTTTCTTTTTCTTCCTCATCTTCGTCCTTCTTCTTCTTCTTTTCTGCCTTCTATTGTGTTCGTGTAGAATAATTGTTTCGACTTTATTAATTAACAAGGGTTCATTGACGTTAGTAAGTATAAGCTTTGGGAAGATCAAGAATAATAGATCCACTGGTGTTATAAATTATAGTCTAGTACAAAGACAAAGGATTCATAAAATATTGAAGATAGTAATCGGATAATAGGGATAAATGTTACTAAGGTAAAATTATTAGTAGCAATATAGAGTGTATATCGAGAAAAACACGCTTTTGTTACCTCAACTATTAGTTGTGCCGAAGACTCGTCTTTTCCGTGTTCAGAAGTGACGACAATCTTATACGTTCCCTTAGATTCCTGAGTTGTAGAGCTAATAAGTAGCCTGGCTTCCCTGCCATCAAAGCTTGTGCTGTACGTTTGAGAGGATTTGATAACCGTTGAGTCCCTTGAAAAAAATGTATACAATTATACAATTCAGTCCATTAATTTCGGAAGTAGTAAAAACATTTTTATAATACTTACTTGTACCACGTGACAGTAACTTTCTTATCAGCTTTGAGAAGAATTGCCACGAATTCAGCTGTTTTACCTTCCTCAACGGTCTGCAATTGAATCAAAGCAATTAAAAATAGGATCTCTCACGGTACCAACTATTATGCCGACTGTTCATCACGTATACTATTTTAGATTCGCTCATTGCTCTACCAAAATAACTCTATATAATGTTATTGTTGACCTCCTTGCCATAACAAAGACTAAATATAGTCAATCCGAGCCAAAACGACGATTCGAATATATTTAGACTACGACAATTATCTAAAATAGCTCACGTGAACAGTTCACTAAACGGTCGACGAACTTACGATGGACGATAATCCCGAGGCGAGCCTCGGTGGATCAGGCTCCTCGGGTATTTCCTGGATTTCGACAACTTGAGACGTAGCCTCGCCCTTCTCGTTTCTCGCCACGAGCTTGTACTTGCCCCTATCCGCCTGGGAGATTTGTTCGATCTCGAGCTTGACGGCGAACTCACCCTCCTTAATCTTCTCGACATGGAGGCGATGACGGTCGTCTTGGGCGACTGCCTGCGTCTCCTTGAACCATGTACAGTCGGGCGCAAACTTGGACAGGACCGTGCATTCCACAATCACTGTCTTCTTCTTAACGATCTTGATCACCTTCGGTTTTTCCTTGATTACCGGAATAACTATGAAGTGGAAAAGTTGACATTAGAAATTGTTCGTAAGAAATTGTTTTTCAACAAGGTTGATAATCGATTGACCAGTGATTATCACCGAGGGATTAATATACTCACTTTCCACGTTGAGCGTCAGATTAGCATTAAGCTCTCCAAGATTGTTCTTGATGTTACATTTGTAAAGTCCAGAATCATCCGCACCAGGATCGTTGAGGACGAGCTTGATGTAATAGATGTCGGATTTCTCCTCGACGACACTCATCGAGATCTTGGATGATTCCTTGATCACAGTGCCCGCACGCGTCCATACGATGCTTGGCTTAGGACTGGCCTTGACCTTACAGTCCATGATGACGACCTTGCCCTTGTCCTGCGACTGGATGCGCGGTTTCTCCACGAAAGTGGGACCGTCGCCTTCCTGCTCGGGTTCGGCCTCGATATTCAGGTTCAAGTTGGCGTTGCTCTCGCCGAATTCGTTTTGCACATGGCATCGATAGGCACCGCCGTCTGGGCCTGACGGATCCTGAGGGTAATAAGAAGTTATTTAATGACAGAGTCTGTGACATCACATATTGAAGATATGCAATCATGAATAAACAAAGTAAGTTTACCTTTAGCGTAAGTGTGAGTTCATACACATCTTCCTGGACCGTCGTAGACTTGATCGTAATCTTGGTGGACTCCTTGACGACGTTCGTACCACGGAACCACGTGACCTCGGGTTTCGGCTTGGCCCGGCACTTGCACTTCATGGTGATCAGAGTGCCGGTCTCGTTGGGTATTATGCGTGGCTTCTCGATGAACGAGGGAGCGAAGCCCGCTGGGTCTTCTGCACCTTGGAAATTTACCGTTAATCTCTCGTAGAGGCATACACTCGCCAGAGCGTGGGAAGCGGTACATAGCAAGCTCTCGGCGTAAACATATTCAGCAGCCAGGGCTAGACGTGCAGAGATTAGCTGGTAGTAGAAGCGTTAGGGAGGCGTTATGAAGGCAGTTGTGAGTGAGGTGATGACGAGGCATGCGTGATAATGAAGGATGAAAATAATGGCATGAGAAAGCGTTGGTTATAAGACAAATGGTTGATGCAAGCGATTGGACAATACTGCGCTACATTGTTCAGATTAGCGAAAACTGCTGTCCAATTATTGTTTAGTGGCAAGCTTTTGATCAACAACTAACGGCACTTTCTTTCTATCTCAATTCATACGATATGTGGTCACTGTATGTATTTATACATGCATCGTAACGGATGTACATCCATTCCATCTCTCTCATACACACACATACACATTCGCCTTTGAACATAATAAGAAATAAACGAAGGCTGATTTCATCTGTGATATACATGCGTGACGACAACCGGTACATGCGTTTCTCATTTCTTGATAAAATAATGTACACATTCTCGGGCCTCGCAGTGAAAAAAAACGATGCAAAAACTAGGGTGAAGGATTCTCCGCTCGAACATTAGCGGCCGCTTGAGCCAACTTGCCTTGGAAATTCAAGGAGATGTTGGCGTTACTCTCGCCAAAGTTGTTAAAGGCATTGCAGCGGTACTGACCGCCGTCCGCCTTGGTAGGATTCAGAATCTCTAAAGTGAGCAGATACGTGTCTCTGCCAGTGGACTTGCGCGACATTTTAATACGTGTACTGCCGTTGATAGCCTTGGTGCCTTGGAACCAGGTGATCTCTGGCACTGGATGCGCCTCCAGTATACACTCCATTATGAGGATGTCGCCCTCCTGCCTGATCGTCGGCTTCTTCGGGAAGCGCGGTGGTTTGCCGTCGGGAATTCTAGGTGCACGCGGTAACAAACATCTCGCATTATTCGATGGGATCCGCTCAGGTGAGCCTTTTTCTCGAAGCGAAAATTGCAATGAACCCTTGAACATCTTTCTGAGTCTAGGAACTTGTGTCAAGAGATGAGCATTACTTTCACAATAGATATTTCGTATACGAAAGACTATCAGGGGCTATTGGTATTTTCTATTTTCCCAGGAAAAAGGTTCTGAGGCGAAACGAAAGTTGATCAACGCCGATAGAAGAAGAGAGTCAATAAGAAAGGAAGTGTGTAAAGACGCAAGAAGAGTGTAAAGATGTCTTTCGAGATAGTGTGAGAGAGACTTGTAGATACAGAAGAGTATATATACTATGTAAGAGAACAAAAAGAGAGATAGACATGCGGAGAGAGACAAAGAGGGGTGCACGCAGGGGCGCCTATCCCTACTTGAGCTTATCGCCACCCTCGAAGTTCAGGTTGATAGTGGCCACGCCCTGGCCCTGCTTATTTCTCGCCACGGCCTTGTACTCGCCGCTGTCGGCCTTGGCCACCCTCGTGATCTGCAGCCTAGCCAAGTGATAGAGCTTCTGGTCCAGCTCCATGGACATTTGATACCTTCCGCCCTCGCTCAGCTCGTCCGTACCATGATACCTAGCGCATACATCATACAATATGCACATGTTTCTTTGCATGTCCTCCTCCTCCTCCTCCACCTCAGCTGATATTTATATCCATAGTGTCCAGTATCGGGAGAAAGAGATATAGAAACGTGGACTCGAGAATAACGTGGCTTGGCATCGTCACCAGCCACTCCGTTCGCTCGCCACGTGAAATCGAACACGGATTATATTTATAACTGTGATGCGGTGGTGCGCGCAAGCGGAGAAATGCACGCGCGTTTTTGATTTAATAACGTTGGGCTAAGTCCTGCGTGAAAGTCGCGTACAAGATCGCGCTGCACCGCTGCCAGGTATTACCTACTGTTTTAATTTATAAATCCCGCGTGCCGCGCGTGCGTTATTTATCGCTTCGACTATTCTGCGCTTAATTATATTATACGGTCGACGTGGCGAGCGAAGGTAGGGGTAGGTATATATGCATACTATGTACAACGAGAAGAGAAAGAAAGGAAGAGAGTATAGGAGAGATAGAGAGAGAGAGTGAAAGAGAAAGAGTGGAGACTCTTACCATTTGACACTAGGCTTCGGATCGCCGACTAGTCGGCATTCGAAGGTTATAGTGTTCCCATCGTCGGACTGCCGGATGACTGGTCGTTCGGTAAAAGTGGGCTTGATACCGTCGTCGGGTACCCGGGCCTCGTCGCCTGGATTATTTTTTCAAACATTATAACACACACCGATTTTTCGACTAACGCGTCTAATGACCTCGACGGAGAAGGCGACCAACGAGGGTGTTTTTTGTTTTTCTTTTTCTTTTTTTTTACTAACGGGTGTATCTCTCATTCTCGCACACGCATACACCACACGCTAAATCATAATCACACATACGTTATGGTTTGACGTTATTAGTTATCTACGTTATAATACGGCTTGTGCTGAGTAAAAAAAACCATATTAGTCGTTTTTATTATGATTTATACACGTATTTGTTTGTTGTTTTATTTTTTGTTCAAGAACACTCGGCACGAGTTTCATTGTTGATTAGGCTCAATAGTATAATATAGGCTGTGCGAATGCAAAAGTAATGACAAAAAGAAAAAATATGGAATTAATTCGATTAATGAAATATCAGTATATGAATATGGCCTAGTATGGTAGTACTTAATGTGTTATACGATTAATCATCATCATTACGAGGGAGTGAAAGCGCGCGCTTGAGCCACATCTTTTTCCAATAGATCGTCTCGAATTACACATGGACTAGACACACGCCAACGACATAAACCCGCGCCAATTTTCATTTGTATATATAACAGTGATGGCTCGAGCGCGCATTGTCACTCGTTCACACGGCGTATTACAAAACGTCAACGGCGCGTTAATATACGCTGTTGTTATTATATATAGCTACTGCGTTTATATGTCTCGCTTTCAAACGGCTCTACTACACTTCAGCGGGCGGCTGTTTTTTTTTCTCTATCTCGCGCGAGACTTGTCTGCCAGATAGGCAGACAAACAGACAGAGAGGGGCAAGTTTCGCAAGTGTCATTAAAAGCGAGTATACGTCTGTTCTCTCTCGCGTGCGCGCCCTGTCAAGCTGCGTTGTTGCTCTACTGATTAATCTTGTTGGCATCTGTCTCTTGTGTCTGTGTTTTCCCTATCGCGACCAATTTGTTATTGCACCGGTAACCCGCGTTTCTATGTATGTGTAATTGCGTGTATTCCGCGATTGTTGTATAAAACTGCGTTTAGTTATAGGTGATGAAAGACAGAGACTTTGGTTGTGACGGGTGGTGAGTGATGACGAGCATACCGAAATCGTGAATTAAGTTTGAGAATGTACATATATTGAAAGATGATGACATTTATAGACCTAGTTAGGCTAGGTTTCTGTTCCCGATGAGTCAGCTCGACTTCGGTATCTTCATATGCGTAACCGATCGGTGGTGAATCGTATGACTGCGAATGCGATGACATGTATTCTCGTGACTGTTAGAGATGCGTGTATGTACAGTTATAATAAATATATATAGAGACTGCGGTGGCGACTCGTTACTCGTATAATGTATAATGTATGCGTACACGTGTGATTATTATATCGCAAGCTTTAGCTAGCAAACCGCTGAGCAACTTACTGTCGAAGTTGAGTGATATCGTGGCGTTCGACTCGCCGAGCTCGTTCTTCGCCGTGACCTTGTACTTGCCAGCGTCCTCCACCGTC
The DNA here is from genome assembly GCA_900474315.1 of Torymus auratus. Classification (NCBI taxonomy): domain Eukaryota; kingdom Metazoa; phylum Arthropoda; class Insecta; order Hymenoptera; family Torymidae; genus Torymus; species Torymus auratus. Next base: position 11,045 of record UXGD01000172.1, on the reverse strand, counting down.
ACATTTTTTATCTCCAGGCTCGCGAAGTACGAGTGGCCATCTTTGTCGACGGTCAGCTGCGAGAAAACAACAACGCGCGATTATTTATCGATCATCCTATATCCTTAATTACCCGAAGTTTACGTTATACGCGAGGAGAACGCGTGTTTGTTGCTACTGGGCGGCCGTAAAAACGAGAGCCTCGGTCTCTCTGTTTTTACAGATGCTGATCGCGCGTTCTCCACCCGTAAACAAGCTTCGACCAAGTTCTAGAAAGACGTGTAAGCTATCTCACCTTGTGCCTCGGTGAGTCGCTGACCAGGTCGCCGTCGTGAAACCACGATACCTTCGGCGTCGGATCGGCGGTGATTCGACATTCGAATACTAGCCGCTTGCCGTCGTCCTCCTGCCTTATCGAAGGCTTTTTCGCAAAAGTCGGTGCGATACCGTCGATTTGTCTGCCGGGCACGAGAGATATCAAGCGTTCGATTACATCAAAATCAATTATTTTTTATATTAATATATAAATATCACACTCTCACACATGTTATTGGGGGGTGTACACGAGAACTGTATAATATCGATATTACAAATAAAACAGTATATCGATTGTTAGAATCTATACGATAGAAATTGTTACACGTGTCGTCGGATTCGCGTTGTTGGATGCTTTTAATTTGACAAAAAATAGCACACGCTTCAAAGCATTTTATATTAGCACGTTTTTGAGCCAGAAAGCCAAACTCACCGTTTATGCGCCGGTTCAGCCGCTAAAATCATAAACATGAAAAGCGTTACATGCGGGCATTGCAAGCGATAGCGTATTCAGCGAAATTCCTTCCTTATTGTTTGTGCTTCTTCTAAGGAATTTCATTTTTCATACGTTGCAAAAAAGAAAAAAAATTTTTTCCAAAAATCTATAACGTTAAGTGAAATAGTATTCGATATAAGCTCTCGAATTATCAGCAGCCAATTATTATAAAGCAGTGCCTATAAAGCAGCATTCGCGCGAAAGTCTCATACGGATAATATAAGTAAGCGAACTACAAAAAAAACTCTCTTTGCATATTGTGTGCCACGCGCGGCACACGCCACTTACTTTTCTCTAGGCTCATCCACAGCTGGAAAATATAACCCACGTTAGCACGGTTTTATCTCATGTGAATTTAGTTCAAGGTCAACCGCGAGAGTAAAAAAAAGGTCAATATTTTGTGTTGGGGGTGGGGGGCAAACAAAAGTGAAGCGTGATTATACGCCATAAATTTAACCTACTAGCCAATGGAAGATATTATATACTCTACTTTATATACGCGCTCAACGATCCACTACGAAACTGTATATATAGTATATATTAAAGTATGTACTCACGGCTGAAGTTGAGGTTGATGGAGGCAGCGACCTCGCCCATCTTGTTCTTGGCCTTGACCTTGTACAGGCCTGCGTCCGTCTCGATGACATCGTCGAGCTCGAGGACCACCAGAAACTTGTTCTGTCCGATGCTTTGTATTTTAAAGTTCGTCCTGTCATCTTCGGATAGCTGGATGTCACCCCGAAACCAGTTGATCTCCGGTTTGGGGGCACTGACCAGCTGACATTCGAATATCAGCCGATTGCCCTCGTCCTCCTGCCGCAGCTGGGGCTTCTGCGTGAAGCTCGGCGCGAAGTCGTCCGCGACCCCCATCCTGGATGGTGGGAGCTCGCGTTGACACGCCTACACCTAGGGGGTAGCGCCCCCCGCGCTACCGTGGGCCGCGCGATGCGCGGATGAGGTCGTGGGACCTCGCAGGGGTAAGTAACGACTCGCCCGACTTGCGCCAATGACGTTGCTCACCTACGGACGCCGTCTTTCACCACCATCGACCCCTCGCCTGTCTGTCGTACAGAGAAAGTGAAAAAAAGAGGTTAGGTTAGGAAATCAGTTTTTAAAGAAGCGTTTTTCTTATACTAATGAATTAAAAATGACGAAAAGCTCGGTTCTGTTCTTAAACTATGTGCAGGCTTACGACATTCGTTCGTCATTTACACCTTCGCGTTCATAAATTTTCACTTGCACGAACAACGAAAGATATTGTGACTTTTGTGTGTTATAAGTGTCAGCAAAGTGGGACACATTCGTTCTCGTTAACACTAAGACACATGTGTGTGTGTAAAAGTGTGACTCTTACAACTCATTTTTCTTCACTTTAATTTATTTTTAGGATTTTAGGATTCTTGAAAGTATCGTATAAGTACTTGTTAATTGAAATGTATAATTTAACGACTTTATCAGTTAAAATTAATAATTTTAAGAAATAATATAAAAATTGATACATCTCGTCTAGAATTTCGGATTGCAGAAAACGGAATCCGTTTTTTTAAATATAATTTTTGTGAAACATGCCAGACACTCCGACTGGCAACATAAAATTTCAGAATCCCGATTTCACGCTGTAAAAATAAGCTCGCTGATGGTCGATGTAACCTTGCGAGTGAAACGATGCGTTTCTTAAGAACGTCATTAAAAATCTATGGAAATTAATTTATAGATTTATGTTTTTTTTTTTTTTAGGGAAACTGCTATGCAAGCAACAGTCGATTTATCTTGTCGCTCAGTATATATAACAAACCCGCGTTGTCTTGTGCAATTTCTTTTTTTTTTATAAAAGAAAAGAAACTCTCGCTTCGTATTTCATTTGAGAATATAATTCCCGGATTAAAGAAAGCGCTATATGAAAAAAATTTATATATATAAACCGGTAAACTTTGCTGTACAATAAAGCTATTTTTACGCCCTCGAATCTGAGTCAGTGAGATTTCACCGATTCAAATTTAGAGAGTAAATAAAATACGAATGATTTAAGTGACAGAATGAGATTGGATCAGATTTCATTGAAACACACATCTTTACGAAAAGCGAAGCGAGGAAAATACATATCTATTTTTTCAGCTAAACAAATTACTCGCGCAAAAACAAATTTCATAATGGTTTTAAAAATATTTTCTAATTTTTACCACAAAATCATATTTCATAATTTTCTTTTCTTAAAAAAAAAAAAAAAAAGAAACAAAATTATTGCATCGCACCGCAGGAACCGTAAAATTTCACGTCAAGAACGTGTGCCAGCGGGCGATCATCTGGAGAAGAAAAATTAGCTGTCAAGGTTAATAACTTCCCCCCTGAGAACCACTTTGAGAACCACTTTTCGGTTTCGACATTCCAACACAGACAGGCGGGCATCCGCACAAATCAAAGTGTCCCCAATTAGACCGAGCGAGTCGCGCGAGCTTTTCTGACAGCTTTGCGGAACGAAATCGACGCTCTATGTGGAACATTGTCCTGGAAAAGAATTCGTCTCTATCTCTCTTTCACTCGGACTCTTAAGCTTCGAGCCAAATATTACACAAGTAAACTATCAAATTTCCCACGGCTTTGATATCATGCCAATGTACACAGAGCCGCGCTGCACGCGCGCGTAATTCGCAAAAAAGCTCTCGAGCCGTTGTTTCGCCGATTAAACAATCTCCCCTTTCAATAATGAGAGTTTTACACGCGTGTATGTAGCGGATAATTTAACGCACGCGCGGCGAGTGTCGCACACGCGCGTGCCTATACATCACCCCGGGAAGAGGAAAAGGCTCATTTGTTACGGATTTTACACCCGGCGGCTATTTAAGCGCCGAGCGCAGCGCCCCGTGGGTCTAGATTTAACCGGCTTTATTTTTGTTTATTGTTGTTAATTCGGGCGCGATTTTGTTGGGAATCGAGGGAGGAGAGCTCGACTATTTGCGGAACCGTTGCGGTTACCAAGATTGTGCAGAGGATTAGAGAAAATATAGTTTTGCGAAAATTTGTAAAAGTGCCGTTGTATTTTTAAGTATGCGAGGTCTGTCAACGGTGCAATCAACATCTTTAGCGCTCTGCGTTTACTTATTATTATACTTATTTGTTTTAGCCGCTCGTATATTGTAAAATCAAAATAAGACGATTACGTTGGTGGGTATGTAGGTTCGTTTGGATAAGAGCTTTTGACCAACTTTATTGGAAACTAATTAACTTATCAAAGATCTCTTATAGATAAATGTTTTGTTGTTTTTTCATACTTTATGCTATAAGCAGTTCTACTTATACGTTAAGCTTCAGAAGTAAAAAATTATTATTCGTTAAAATAACACTCGAAATAGCCGAACTATTTTTTTCTCAAAGCAAAACACACTTCTCAATCATTACTTTTGACATACTAATTAACCCAACCGTAATTATCTATAATTACATTAACAACTTAAAGTATTCACACAATACTATACAGCCAATCGTGCACCATAAAGAAAAATTGTTGCACATCGTCTTTATATATTGTTTCTCGAGCAAGATCATGTTACTGTAAAAGAGAAAACGTCGGTTTCAGGCCATCGCGGCAACATTGAAAAAGTGGCGTTTAAGTTTACAGAAATACACACCGCTTGGGCGCGCAAGCGCGTCTGACTTGTCTCGGCTATTTTCTACTTCGGCGAGAGCAGCGCGCGCGTAACACTTGACATAACTCCGGCCGAGTATTTCCGAGCTTTTCCTAGTCTTTATACATCTCGCGGTTTTCGGATTTTTCGGCGTATATTTGTTAACCTCGATATACAAAGTTTAGAAAAATTTTCTGTTCTCTCTCTTCCTCAAAAAAAAAAAAAAAATCACATTTACATAACCGCGCGAACCCTTATGCAAGCTTTTTATTTTCTCGTTCGGTATAGCACACAAAAGAATATAGAGAGACAAAAACGAGGAAAGAATAATCCATTGACAATTATAAATCCGCTATTTCTAAACTCTCATAAAATTCCTCGACGTGCGCGCGCGCGCGCTTTATTTATAGCCGCCTATGAAAATAACAAAATTTCTCACACACATACATACAACTCGCTCGCAACTTGGCTCATTTCGCGCGTAGAGGTTCAGGACCCGTAAAAACGCCGACGAACAAACAATATATAAGTATAAGCCAGCGCGCGTGCAATGCGTGACTCACTGACTGCCGCTCGTCATGTGATATATCCGCGAAAAAGTCGTTCATAGCGGGTCAATAGCATGCACATTTCGATATATATACATGCGTATATTATATGTTCTCTCTCTCTCTCTCTCTCTCGTAGCGCTTATTATAGGTATACCAGAGAGAGAGAGAGAGCGAGAGAGCTCTGTGTGTTTCTCTCGCTCGCTCGCGACGCGACTTATTTTCGGCACGGGCTATTCTCGACGCGATCGCGGCCGGCGCCAAAACTATGAGAAGAAGAAGAAGAAGAGACGACGAGAGGAGGATGATGCGAGAGAGCGAGAGAGAGATTAAAAAAAAAGGGGAACGCGGACGTAGTGCTGCTACTGCTGCTGGTACACCTATAAACGACTGGCCGCGCGCGGAGAAAAGGAAAAATCGGCGGTAAGCGCAGCAGCATCTATCGTTGTCACTGCTACTCTCCTGAATTACGGGGAAACCGCCGATTTATCGAGACCCGTTATTTTCGCGGAAATTCGGCGACAAGTTAAATTTCTTCTTTTCTTTTCGTGTATATATTACGTAAGCCCCAAGATAAATGGATTGACACACCCACAGTGGTTTTACATTTTTAGAACCCTCCGAACCATTGCCCAACACCGACTTCAGCAACGGGATGATGATGATGAGTTTCCCAACTCTTTCCCTCCTCGCGTATATACACACACTTCTTTCTCTCTATATATATATGCACGAATTACAATAACGACGGGGGAGCAGCGCGTGGAATTTCGAAAATCCCCGGTATTTTTAACCCCGAGCCCATCCGGAAAAATCCGAGACAGCCCACGCATCAATGACAGATGGGACACGATCGAGTGTATAGCTGTAGCATTCTCCCTCTCTCTCTCTCTCTCTTCTGCTCGTGTTACATTCTCTAAAAATAAGCGAACAACGCGCGGTTCGCGGGGCGAGCCCAGTTACCTACATCGCGGTGCTCCCCCCCACCGCCCGCGCGACTCTTTTTTTAATTCGCGGATAATGTGGCGGTGGTGGTCGAGTGAATTTCCCGTATAGAAAGTTATTACGTAAACGAGGCGCGCGCGTGAGGAAAGATAAAAGAAGGGTTGGAAAAGGGCCGCACTTACACACTCGGTTGCGTCACTATGTAATCACTCTCGCACTAATAGTTCGTTTTTTTTGCTCGACGTTTATAATAATAATGTGACGGTGCTGGTGATGATGATGATGATGATGATGATGACTTACTTGCGAAGAAGCCTCTCTCTCTGGAAAAACTCTTCTTCTCTATCTTTCGTGCGCGTGCGCTCCTCACGCGTCGTTGTGTATATATAATAAATATAATAGTCGATTGTGCGATACGTCAAAGATTATCGTCTTCGTCGTCGTGTATGTATATGTATGTACGTATGTATGTGTCTATGTCCTCTCTCTCGTCGTGTCGTTCTCCTCGCTCCTCCTCACTGGGCTACAGTAGCACACTCTCTTTTCGCACTCTTCCTCGCTTCTTCTTCTTCTTCTCTCCGTCCGCACTTTTTCTCTATGCGCACACTCTCTCTCTCTCTCCCCTATATCTCTCTCTCTTCTCTCTTCGTCTCGGTTCCTTCGTTCGTCGCTCGCTCGCTCTCTCTCTCTCGGCACTTTTGTGTCGGCTGTCCCTGTCGCCGGGGCCCCGCGCGTCAACTAACCGGGCTAAAGCCGCTTCTCCATCTCAAAAACTCAGCCGCTACCACCACCACCACTTCACGCTCTCTCTCTCTCTCTTCTTCTTCTTCTCCCTCCCAGAGTTCTCTACTCTCTATACTCGCGCGCCGCGAGCTTTTCTCTTGCAAAACCTATCCGGCCGATATCCATAATCCCGCTGTCCATATCTCCCTCTCTCTGTCTTGAGAGCGAGGGGGGCTTTGAATCATCGGGTTATTTCGATGCCCGACGAAGCTCCCACTCTTCACCCAAGAGAGAGACAGAGCACACGCGTGCGTGATTATCGGCACGGTTATTAAAGAGCCAAACGTATAGTTATATTCTTTTATCGTTTTTTTTACGGATGCTGCATAGTAATTGTATAAACATAATGCGCGTATAGGAGGCCCGGATAAAATATAAGAGCGGTGGAGGTTTAATTGACCAACATCCGCTCTGTGTGCTTGCAAGCTCTCGGGTTCTTATGTAAACTGCGAAATTTATGCGCGCGCGCGCGATCTCGTCGCTTGAATGAAATTCGCTGCACCGGAAACATTCGTATATATGTGTGTTATATGTATATATGAAAAAACGGTTGAAACTATTATGTCGCTTTTAGTTATACGTTGTAATAACTATCGTTATTTTGACATGCTGAAGGATGGGTCAATTTCGGTACGAGTGATAAATATGCGGCGAATTCCTCGCTGCGTGTGTATATAATATTGTTATGAAATCAGTTATTAAATTATATCTTTCGCGTGTGTATGCGTTCTCTAAAATAACCGTTAAATTTGCACGCGTATATATTGTAAAACGATATTTTTTTGCAATATAATCGCTCTGCATTGTTGAAATAAAATCGCTAATGTCGGGGGGGCGATTATATTTTTAGCATTCAGGATGCCTTCACATTTACTCACGGTTACAATAATACATGAAATACGACAAACATCTACTCGCTCTCTGACTAACTTCTTGCTTGTACACATAATATGTGTTGTGTGTGTTGTTCTATTTTTTCCACATCTAAAAATTGACATGTTTGTCTCGCGTGCGCGCGAGCCGCGCTGTGCGAATTGGCGTCAAATAGAATTTCTTCGTAAAAATAGTTGTGTGCGATTATATTATGCTGACGTTTGGGGGGTGCTTGCTTGAAGTGAGTTATTGCAACTTGTGTGTGTGTCGCTTGGCAAATTGGGTGCAGTGACTTCATCGATTATTAATCAATGCATATAGGTGGATCTGGATTTGCGAAATCGATGAATCAACAGCGTAATTTTGACTCGCGATGCGATAAGTATGTATATGACTAACCATTGGGCACAATTAAAACTGTCCTCTATTTCGTAATCGAGATATCCTCCCGGTTAATTATTAAAAAACTATAATTAATCGATTGATTATAGTGGTATGTACATGCTGACAGATATGTATTATTGTAATCGAGGGCTATGCGGAAAAGTCGATTTCCGCCGCTGGCAAGCGTATCGGTTTCGATTTCCGATAATTGAAAATTATTGTACCGCTTAATCGACTTCGATTGCCAACTGGTGCAAGTCGAGATGCTGAAAGGAATGTGCCTATATACCACATTTGCGATTTTCTCATTTCCTCGTAGAAGCTAATTCGTAGTCTCGCTGCAGTTGTAGCTTCAATGAATATTTTGAAATAGATTTCAAGCTATTATTTATATACCAACCTCATTAGCAATAATAAATGCGGAGTTGAGAGTAAAGACAAACAAACACTAAGTTATTTGCTTAAATGAGGGTTATGAAAAAGCTCTCGAACATTCATATGTAAGGAATTCTACAGATTATTATTCACTGTTAGAGGGTTCAAAAAATTAAAAAAAAACAAATTGGAGTCATACCTCTATAATAAATTTTTTCTCGATCTAATAGACGGGGAAATTTTCGAATAAGTAGTAGAAAATGGCCTTGTGACACGGTTTAAAAAAAATTCATCTTATGGAAATTCAACATTGGAAAAATGGACTAAAAGTAATGACCTACCAAAAAAACGTTAATGTCGATGGGTTTTGCGGAAAGTTACGTGCAAATGAAAATCACGAAAAATGATGATCAAAAATGCATTTTCAAATGCACGTAACTTTGCGCAGAACCGATCGATTTTAAGTTCTTATCTTCTACTTTAATCCCATTTTTGTGGAATATTTTTAAGAGCTCGTTTTTTAAGACACTTTTAAGAGCTATTGCTATTCAATCAACACTGACTACTTTTCTTCCATTTTCCCGACGTTCAAATCAAAATGGATTATTTATAAACCATGACAGAAGACCATATTTGCGTGTTCAAAAAATTTATTACGGAGGTGTGCCTCCAAATTTTTTTTTTTTTTTTTTGTAAACCCTCTATACTGGGTATAATCTGTAGAATTCCTCATGTACCAATAATAACCTCATTGGCAATAATAAATACACATAGTAATAGAACCAAAGGAAAAGTTATTTGCTTGCTTAGTGTTTCGAAAAAGCTCTCGAACATTCCTACATACCAAATATAACCGATTTCCCCGTGTTACAGCTTTTCTGCATTCCCCAGCGTGTCCCATCCTCAATTTGTAGTCATAAATAATACATTTCTCGCTCACTGGGTTTCTGGGTCAGACAGCGATAAATCGTCCCAAAACCGATCCGCCCGTATACCCCATATCGTCTCCGTCCTCACCTACATACTCCCATACCTCGCGCTTGCGCAACCCCCTATAGTTTCATTGCCGCGGCCAACTCACCTTATTATTATTTACCCTCTGCACGCGTGCGAGTAGAAAACAATATTTGACAAACTTCCACGAAGCTACGTGGGGGGAGAAAAATAATGAGCGGCAATTAATAGCCCACGCGCTCGCGCAGGCGCATTGCGAATTGGAGCAAGGGAGCAGTAGCGTGTGCTATGCAATATAATTGATCAACCGATCTCTCGAATAATAACTCGAGAGAGGGGGAGGGGAGTATAGTCATCGCTCATATACGCGTGCACGGCGAAAGCGCGCGACAAGCCTGCGCGCCCGCGCGCGAACTTGGATTTGGCGGAGAGCGCGCGACCGGCCACTGGCTAAATATAACCGCAGTCACTCGCGCGGCTATCTTTACCTGCCGTGGGGAAGAATTCACGCGTATCGGCCGCAAAGTAGAGAGGAGAGAGAGAGAGACTATGTCTGTCGATGGGGGAGAAGGGAGGGGGCGACGTAATAACGTCGAGATTACGTTTGCGGGGGATGGATGTGGTGTGATTTTTGGGAAAGTGGGAGTGCACCGTAGTTTCGACGCGACCGTAGTAAGCGTGAGTTTTATTATTTTTTTTTTATTTAGGCAATTTTAATGACATCTTAGTGATTATTTTGCACAATAATATATATTATGAGTACAAATATATATGGTTTACAATTTGTCTTTTCGCATAACTGTCAAAATAAAAGAGGTGAAAAAAGATGAAAAAAATATGAAAACAATATGAAAACAATATTAAAAAAATATGAAAACGCTATCAAAACAATATGAAAAAACAATATCATATTATAATATATTATTATGATATTACAATATTAAATTTTCATCTTTTATACAGTTATAGCTTACAGCTCTTTTAGTAACTACGTAAACTTAAATTATTCCTACCACTTCCAGCAAGAGGGTATGAGTAAGAAGTGTGTAAATATGGGAAAGTTGGATTACTAACTTGGATTTCTCGGGAAAAGTCGGGCTTATTTGAAAGTTCGTTAGAGCCGATATATATTTGTGAACCGAATTAAGCGAGTTACCGATAAATAAAAGAAGAATAAGCTATAGATCAAGATGTATTAATAAATAGAGATTTTTGCTATTTTTGTTATTTAAAAGTATCTCTGAACCACGTAGCTGAAAAAAGAAAACCAATAAATTCCATCGTTTATTAATAAAACCGAATGAATTCGATATATCCCATTCAACCTCACAAGCAATTTTGTCATTTACATCCATTCAACATATTGTGAGAAATTTTCTAGAACAATTCCCCTAAATCGGTCATGAAAACGACGAAAAAAAAATGTTCAGGCACACACCTAGCTGCAATAAGTCTTGTTCTATGGACCACCTAAATCATTTTTTGCAGATTTTCAAATGTACGTAACTTTGCACAGAACCGACCAATCATTAGCTCAAATTAAAGCTCTTTTCTTCTATATAATCGCTTTTTTAAATAATATAATCCATTGGCACCTTTAAAAGCTTGCTATTGGTTAATCATCACAGACTACTTTTCGTCCATTTTTCCCATGTTAAATTTCCATAAGAAAAGTTTTGATGCACGCCGGTTAAAACTGTGTGTTGTCTGCATAAGACCGTTTATTCCTATGTTCCAAAAATTTTGCGTATATATTGTGCGGTCTATAGA